>JACEII010000021.1:5011243-5110069 GCA_014332785.1 Antheraea mylitta | reverse complement strand
AAAAATTAAAAGTATCAAAATCATATTTTATACGCGTTCCAACTACAGACGTTGTTTGAAAATAATCCATGAAAATTGCACAATGAAAAACCATAAAACCATCAAACCGTTGCCCAACCCTTTGAAGGTGTAATAAATTTTTCCTGTCGGTACTTTCCTTAACGTTGCAATTTTAATTCTAATACTGCAGAATAAAGTACAATATCGCTTACTTACAAAATTTACAAATTTTGTAAAAACGTAACTGTTCAGACTATTAACGAAACAAAAGGGTTAAATAAAAGCAATAATTACAGGTATGCGGAGGGTAAAAATTAAAAATTTCTCTCAGTTTACTTTTAGTGGTTGTAAGTTTGTGAGTTTATTCTGTTTTTACCGAGTGAGCTAAATATTATTTGTTAGTTTGTATGTGTGTGATTTTTAAGTTTCTATATAAAAGTTCAAAAAGGTATGTACCCAAAACAATAATATTTAAATTCCGATACTATAATTGATTTATTGATATATATTTAATATTCATTAGTATAGCGCGTTTCAAGAAATTATATTGTTTTCGTAACATTGGAATTCGTTAGAATACATTATAATTTTCAAAATTTATAACAAATCTTCACGGATATTTAATTTTTTATAATTTAATTTATATAATATTTAAAAGTAAACAAATTCCTGATTATACATTAAATAATAACCATTAACGTCTATGATAGCACTAATCGCGTCCACTTCTCTCACCTCAAATAATATCAATTTTGTATGGCGCTTAGATACCAATAAAAGCACTTCCCGAGGTTGCGGCATACTAAACTGTCCCATAAAACGTTTTATGACCCATACATACACACATTAAACAGATATGTATACCGATAAATCAACATTAATATACGTTATAAATAAACGCGGCAGGGGTTTAGGCTAAATAAATAATTTTATAACATTTTACGGCCTTGAAATTATCTTGCAAATTTTATTGGTGTCGTGTATCAGATTTACTTAACTCATTTAAATTTCTGTAGTAATTTAAATCGCAATTTACATTGTTGCTATCAGTGTCCTAATAAACTGCCTGTTTGTGAATGAATGATTGGCGAGCGTTCAACTTAGTCTCGTATTGATAATGGGTTGGTCTAATGTTTTAATTATAGAACAACAGAAATAAATTAATATTGTTTTGTTCCTTTTAAAAGCAATAAAGTTTTGTAGGTTATGTTGGTATTTTGGAACGTGAGAATTAATATTATTTACATAGTGGACAGCTTTAAGAGTTTTCAGTATTAAACGTTTATTTTAGGATTATATAAAAAATAGCCCTTATTAATTACTATTTACTTTACATATACTGTGCATTTGAAAATGGGTTTTATATGTATTCTAGCTGACCGCTTACGTCCGCACCAAATCGGTTATTACCGGTATCAATTGTATTTTAAACGCGAAAAATCTTACTAAACCTAAAACCTGATTGTAGCGACATCTACGGTTTCCAATTGTGAATCCAAATTATCCAGGGGCTCACTCAAATATATACCCAGTTGGTATGTGAGAAATCTAGAAACTGTTCACAGCATCACCTACCAGGTTCAATTAAGATAAAAACTAACCTACATATATTGGTAATAAATGATTTTTTGCCTATCTCAATTACATTCCTTATGATTAACTATTGCCAAACTATATTTTCCAAAATAAACATTATCTATAACACTGAGGGATGACTTTCCAGCATTAAAAAAAAATGAAATATAGCTTATATGTTTAGCTAATCTGTTTGCTATATATAGTATAAAGAAAATTTACCAAAATCCGTCAAGAATTTCATTAATTACAAAATTTGATTTGCGTCCGTTATCCTGGCGAATAATTAGTTTTTCGAACTGACTGAGTTATTGAACTAGCAAGGTCTTAACAGCTTCAGCTACCTGGAGAATCCCTTGCGTTTTATGGGACCAAAATCTAAGATTTAACTTTATAATATTAGCTACCACTGTGTCAAGTTTCGTCAAAATTGGTTCAGTACTTTCAGAGTGATACATGTTCACAGAAATAGACAGACAGGGAAAAATCGTAAAAGGATTCTTTTTGGCTTCTATATCGATAAAGTCTACCTCGATTATAATTTTCAAAAAATATTTATAGTACCTATATATATACCTGTACCTATATATATGTACGTATATATTTACCTGTATATATACCGATAAAAAGATATATATAACAATTCATTCATTAAAAAGATTTATTTGCTGTCCATCTGTGTATAATTCAACAGTATGGCACAAAGCTACATGTTATTGTAACTAAGTTTTAAATCATACTTTAATAAAATAAATGAATTTTAAAATCGGATCTTTTGACGTTCAAAATTGATATGATTTAAAATCCTTGATAAATATATATACTTATTGACAAAAATGGCTGATGAAAGTATGTAGTATACTGTTACAGGTTCTTATATTTGATTTCTGGGAAAAGTAATAAAATTTTTCGTAAATTATTTTCACTGTCAGATAAATCCACTGTATAATATATTATTTTGGAATATGTTATCGAATAATTATAATGAAAGTTTTTTAGCTATTCATGTTTTCCATTTATTATCGATTAATGAAAGGTTTCATAAATTCAATGAGGCTTCATTAGTAGGTATTCCGGATCTTTAAAAGTTTAGGAACAGTTGACGTAGATCATCGATAGGCAAATATCTTTCGACATACCGGCAAGAAAAAGCTGCGACAAAAATCTGAAGTAGATAATATTAATCATTTTATTGTAATAGAGTAATGACATTGTGTCTCATGGGTGTAAGTCATTAATAGCGGCTACCATCAAGAAATATACAAACTTTTGGAAGTCATAAATGGTAGAGTTTTGTCGTTGTGCGCGCATGACTCAAAAATTAGTACACAGATTTCGATCAATTTCTTTTTGTATTACTTTCCTAACTTTTCTCCTTCTATATGCTTCATGTAATTTAAAGTTATAAGAAACTCCTTTTTATAAGCACTGGGTACCCGTTCAACGATGTGTGAACTTGTCATGGAGAAATGGGACAAGCGGTGTGGTACTTATATTTTCTCCTTTGTACATAATATATGTTATTAAGATAAGAAAAGACGCAGTCAAAGTGACGAGCGTCTACTAGCTAAGTATAAGCCACTAGTATATTTGCAGTTACCGGACGGATAATAATTACATCACAAAATATAAATTTTATAGGCCTGCAGAATTAATAAAAAACAGTACAGGCCTGTTCCAGTATGAAGGTATATCCTTATACATATTCAGTAAAAACATAGTATAAGTAGGTACCCATTACTAGTTTTCCCATTCTCTCTACAGGTGAGGGACTCAGGCTTGGAAACCAATTTAAACTTACCGACTGACTGGTTAAAAAGCAAAAGTTCCTTTTGAACTTTACTCGTAATGCCGACGCGACGCGGCGCGATGCGGCCATGTTTTTATGTTTACTTATTTTACAATTCCAGCCTTTTATCACAGTATACATAACAGACAGTATGGAAACTACCTATAAATACTCGCAACAGCACACTCACATAAACATGCGCATTGATGACACCTCTATGCGGTTTTCGTGGTGTCCTCCATAGAATTCCTTTCAAAACCTTGCCTCGACGCACATGTTTGTGTGAGTGTGCCGTCTTCGAGCTTTTGATCGTAGTTCTCGTACTGTCTTTCATATTTATACTGTGCTTTTATGAGCGTCGACCATTATGCTAGTCCATTGTACCTACCGTTTGCAATTATTATGCATTCTCATGAATAAATATGCTGTAAAATTCATTTTATTTAATACTAACTGGTGTCCACGACTTCGTTCTTTTGAAATTAAAAGATCGTGTTTAATTGAAATTATTCATTGTAATATTAATTAATTGTGGCTTGTCTTTTATTTTTTATAGTAATCAATACTTAATCTCTACTAAACTTTTACTGATTCTAAGTTACCTCTGTATAATTCTATCATTATTCCTTAGCCGCTATGAAAATACGTAATGATATATAGTCTAAATAATATTCAAAAAATTATCTATCAGCTAGTAAAAATTCCATCAAAATCATTTCAGCCATTTAGTGATTAACACAAACACACACACGTACAGATTATGGAGTGTATATCTTCACGCATTTCTTTTTATGGCGCTATTTATTTTCTATAGGCATTAATTATACTTACAATGAAAAATATTTGACTTTAGTTTGTAATGTATAAACTCATAAAATATTTAACCAATTTTAGCATGGCTATGTGCAGTGAGTAGCATGGGCTGTATTTAATTTTCAAAATCTACGTTGACGCGATTGAAACCGTGAGCAAATTACGTAAAATGAATAATCAAGAAACTTTTTAAATCAAACAACTACTTCCAATATTATTTGAGTATAGTGAACTTAATAAAAAAGGTAGCATTAATGTAAGCAGATACCTAGATACCTACATGGACCTAGTTACCCACATAAAGAGACATTATAAATAATGTTTTTCTTTTTACGTATACTTACATGTAATTAATTGAGATGAGCTTGCTTGAAAGATCTCAGTGTAATTTATTGTTATTTACATACATTATCTAAACAAGAAATTAAACCGGCTAATTGGTTAGAAATACGATTCAACTGACACTTTTTAACGGCGGACGTTAAAATCATAGATTATCTACAGGAAGACATTTTATTCAAGACATCATTCGACTCATTAAGACGAGGTAATTAATGGAAATTAGGAAAGTTTCCTAATAAAACGGTACGGCACTACCGAGGGCACATAGATGGCTACGCAATGTTAATCAGCAACTTTAAACGCGAAACGCGCTTCTAAACAACAATTAGAGTCGGTTTCGTCCCGAAATTAACGAGAGTGCCAACTTTCTCAATGGGATTACGCTAGATTTGAAATTGGGTTTTACGTTTGTTCACATGTACTTGCAGTATTTGTAATCTCAACAATACTTCATAGTTACAGCATTTTTTTTTTTCGAACTGTCTACGCTATTGACCTAACAAGGTCTTACCATCTTCACCGATCAACTAAGGTGAGCGCTTAGGACACTCAGCCGATTTATTTCACAACTAGCTCAAGGGTACACGGCACACCTCGGCTTGGACTGCTGCCTGATACATGCAATTCGCGACCTATCTGAGCTAACCTATATATGAATTGTTGGAACATATATGTGTACCAAGCATACATACCTCAACAACTCTTATATATATTTTGTATCGGATAATTTTCTAAACTATTTTAGTTCGATAAGGGTAAGAAATAAAACCCTCCCACTTTCATGTGTAAGCGTGTATGCGTGCACGTGTTTGGAAGTGATATGTGTAATATTGTCGCAGTGATGTAAGATTATGTGTCACTGTATCGCGCGAGCAGAGCGTACTCATGGCCTCCACACTGAGGGAACGGACCTAGGCTTGAGCCGCTGCCGAGGGGGGGGGGGGCTAATCTGGCCCAATCATAATCTGGCTTCAAGTCCAATTGTCAGAACAGTTAATATTAATATGTATTACTATTATATCTTATAGGATATTTTGTGTTCAAACAAAATCAGTTATTACATGAACACTATGTACCCATCATATCGGGGAATAGAGAACATTGATTTCTATACGGTACATTGTATAAACTAGTGAATTCCGATACTCAATAGGTTATCGTTGCTGTGTCTTGTTATCTCATTGCGTTCCGTTTCTTTTGTTGTGTAAAAAATAAAATTACGTTTTAACTATACGTTTTCTCATATACCTATACATAGAGTAAAAATAATTACTCTTATTTAATATTAGATTACAACTTGGGCTAATTTAAATTCAGTATCTTATTTGTGGATTCATCTACAATACATAATTAAAATGTTTATTACAAGTTAATCTTTTATTTCTATAAATATATTTTGAGTAAGATATCACATGATAAGCGTTTCTTATTGTGTGAAGTAAATACAAAATCTTAAAAAAAAAATCAATAGTCCAATGAAGCTGTTAAGACCTTGCTGGGTCAATAGCGTAGTCATTACGAAAAAAAAAATAATTAAAAATAACAGTAAAATTAACTTAAAACAAAAAAAAATTCATAATTTATTTGAAAATTAGTAAAGTGTTCGGTAAAAAAGAAAGCGTGATGACATTGACTTAATACATTGTGGTTATTAAATACTACCGGTAACAATTCAAACATGTATAATATTATAAGGAAATTAACGTTTTATCTTTATTTTCAAATAAATTAATATTATCGGTGATATATTCTTGGAAACAACTTCCTACAAGATGCATTGTAATATTTTTTTAAGCTTGCACAAAAACACCTATGTGTATCTTTCGCGGTCTCCTATTATATTAGCTCTATGTAGCTTGAAATTGAGAATAACATTATATATATTTTTTTCGAATTAAACGTACGTTTTATAACTCTAACGTATCGTCTATAATAATGGAAATAAAATACGCGTTGCAGACACGATAACGGATAAACTCCCGGCGAACTTTCAATTACGCTGAATGTAATTAAGTGTCGGTAATAGAAGGCTACGAACTCCGACACTATCGAATTGTTTAACTTTTATCGTTCAAAAGATCGGTTTAATTTTTGTTAGGCGACGAACACTGTACATACCAAGGAAAGTCTCAAAGGGATAATTTGGTAGAATGTCGCTTTTGGAATGGAATTTTAATTATATACACTATTACTGAGTGAAAAGTATTTATGTATCACTTAATCGTGGTACAAGAACACATTGATTTAGCTAATGGTATTTAATTGGACACATCATATTACGCCAATATCATGGTGAGTTTATTTTATTGCGTTATAAGGTTTCAATAACAACAATCTATCAAATTAATGTTATAATTAAAAAAGTTTTAATTTATATATATGTAATAAATGTTTCAACTTTAATAGTAGGAATGATATCCTCTCTGATAATTGATATTTTAATCTATATTTATTACTATTAATGTCCATATGCTTGGCATTAAACTATTAATATGTTGAAAGGATAATGGCTATCTGTTTTGCAACAAGGCTAATTTAACTTTATACCTATGTTTTAAAAATTAAGGGCTTTTAAATATTTAGGATAGTTTCCCAATATAGCAAATCACATAACATTAGATTGGAATATTCTATGTCCAAAAATTTTACGCATTTTTATATGTAAATGTTAAAACTGGAATGTAAAAGTATTTTTTATCTAACTAATTATGTTAGGATAACGGAATCCGGAATACATATTATATGAACCTGATCTCGCTCTGCCTTATAATGAGTTGTCATGTTAATACGACAGAAATAAACGAATCGTGTAAAGTTCATTGAAACTGGTTATCTAAACATTTTTAATAATAGCACGTAATAGCTTTAATAGTACAAACGCCTACGCGGGTTGAGGCGCCCCTTATTTAAGTTATCAAGTAAGTCTGTAGGTACTTGTACAGGATTGTGCCCGTCGCGGCGTCAGCCCGGCGAGGCGCGACGCGGCGTCATGTTGTTCTGACAGTTTAAAATATGCTCACTGTGTGCTCACAACGGCCTTTGTTAATAAGCTACACGGCGCGACACGACGTTATTTTTAATGTATGTAACAATATCTTTTTAATAATCCTTAGCAATTTATATATAGCGATATAACAGATAATCACTCGACCCTCCTACCACATTGATGGCACGTGTTCACATAATTGTCAGTACTTATTGCTGTTTGGCTTAATTATTTGTAAAAAAACTATTTTATAAATTTTAGCTTTATGATAATTCGACCTGATACTCGGGGACGATATAGCTCAGGATAGTAATATTTGAAGCCTAAAGAAAACTGGCATACTAGTGCAGCTGTCGTAATGTATTCTCAGGTGCTTAACATATAGTATATTTAAGTTGATTATGTCGGCTAGTCAGACAGACATTATAAAATAAAAATCTCCTTTAAGGAAATAAAAAGTTTATTGTAGTATTCGAAACCAAAAACATGTCGTCAGACATTATCTGCTAACCTATGATTGCTTTGACTATAAGGGAAAAGTTGTATAGTTGCTCCACACTGAAAATCGATAGATAGTTTCATAATATAACTTTATTGTAATAAAACTATTGTTGTTCACAATAAGATCAGGAGTAATAGAATAAGATTGGAATAGGTATTTTTGAAAATAAGTAAATTCTAAACGTTCACCACCATATTAAATAATACTCAATGTTTTTTTCATTACGAGAATAGTTGCCGTCATGGATTAATTCATGAAAATGTATCATTTGTCATGATTATTATAATACTCTTAGATAAGTCAATCAAGATACTTTTTATTGCACGTCTTTTATTGCAACAAAACTGCAATATTCAACGTATGTATGTTACATGCCTCATCTGAATCATCCGTTATATGCTCACTATACATATAACTCACACTAACAACACAAGGCCTTTAGTTTCTTTTCCTTAAAAGTGTTCAATGTGATTGTATAATATTTGTATGTCGCAATATACATTATGGAGAATCTATCCTCATAGGTTAACTATTCCTCTTTTCACCTAAACAAAACTATAATACAACAATATTATACATAGGCTTATACCATAAATGACGTATGTTGGTATATACTCAGGTTATTATTTCCACAATAATAGATAGACAAATTAAATAAGAATAAAATGTATACATGGAATACTATACAAAATTGAATTATCTGTTATTCATCCTGGCTAATGTCCAAAATTGCTAAACAAATTTTAGCTAGATTTATATTGGCGAACAAAAGACTTTTAAAGATTATCTACAGATAACAATTAGTTGGGATAACTTAAGATTAGTACGAGGACTTAGGCATTAAGTACTAATTAAATATAAAACTCACACTTCCGCTTGGAATTGATTGGTAGCTACCATCTCTTAGTACAGCAAAAAAGGTTTGATTTTGTTGGAACATTAATTTAATTCAATTTACACTATTTCAAACATTTTTTGTTGCCGTTAGACATGGAAGCGACCAATCAATTCCAGGTGGTAGTGCAAGAAAATGTCCACTATAATATTAGGCAGTACTTACATAAACATACGAATATGAAAGATAACACAATTATTCAGAAAAATTACTTAAAAACAATAAATTTTATAATGACATCTCCGGTAATCGATAATAAGAATAATAAATAAAACTAGTAGGCGCCCAGTGGACAACATTCGACCATAGTTAATTAATTTTTTAAAGTTTTAACTTTATTAGGGTTCTTTTGTTAAAGGGTATATATTTCTATAATCAAAGGTTTTCATCATGGGTACTCAGTAATTTGCCATTAGCCATGACCTTTATAATATAATCATTTTAAAAAATCTATGTGAAAATGAAAATTAATTATAAATTGGAAACAAAAACCACGTGGTAAAGCTCAAATTTAAACCAAACTTTACGAAAATAAAGACATTTATCGCAACCCATGACGTAATTTTCAATTAATTTTACACGACACCATGAATATTGAATTAAATGTAGTCTGTTCATTATGAGAAATAGTGATATGTCCAGTATCATCGTTTGGAAAAGTAATTGATGCACAATACAATCAAATGGTGAATCCAAGACAAAAACGTTTTTAATACTACCATTAATTTTTGAAAATAAATTCTTTTTTGTTAATACATGAGGTTAAATTGCAACATTGTAACCGCGGAGGTCTAAATCATGGATTACTTTTATGTCCAAAATTCTTATTTTGATTATAAAAACTATTATTTGGCTCATTTTTTTATTAATTCAACATTTGAAGTGAGTTTACCATAAAAAATAATAAACATTACAATAATAGTTATGGTAAATGTAACGTAAGAGTTAAAAAATACATATAATCGAGCATAACCTCCTTCGTTATTGACTGCTGTCAGAATGTCTCTTTTATTTACATGTGTGTATATGTTGTGTAAAATTCGAGTAGTAGTGTGAGTAGTGCATATTTTAATTAATTTAATGTAGGTACTTCTAATGCATTTTATATAAAATAAATAGCTTTCTGCACTTCTCCGCCATATAAACTTTAACTATGCCAAATTTCGAGTTCACCCGATAACGGGAAATAGGTTAAAAAGGGGTACAATTTTTTTGCTTCACGTATTAATATATAGATAATGACAGTAAACAAAAAATATATGCAATTTAATGAGTATTTAATTCCTTTGTAACGATCTAAAACCTGTGACAGACTTGGAAAAAAGAACTATTTTTTTATAATTCGTGATTTTTATGTATTTTTTTATGGCTATAAATTAATTTAGTTTGCATATTTATCACCTAAATGAATAAATCTCAAATATTAAATGTATTCTAATAAGGTAACATAAATAATTATAAATATATATTTTGATCAATATGAATTATATCAATGATAACATTTTGAATTTCTATGTAGTCTTTAATACTTTGTTTTGATCTTCTGTGGAAATATTTTGATATATATTACTATTTATCCCATTTACAATAATTTGTTTATTGAAGTCATATTTTTACTATTTCTTAATTATTAAGTATTATTTCCATATTTATAACAAATAATCTTAATAATTTAATATACCTATATATATTACAATATAACGTATTGTATGTGACGTCATAATAAGCCAACATTACATAAGTAATATTTATTTATTGTAATCTGACAGAGTGTAGAAAATGTTCAAAAGTTTTCTTACATAAGGCAGTCGTCATCAGTCAATAATATCCGTATAAATTTTAATTACAAGCATATATTTGCATGATTGGCATGTCAATAATCATAAAGTTAGTAATTTAGATTAATATATAATTTTATTAATGCTATGAAAAAGATTAGAACTTTATTTGTCTCGCAACTATCGAACAGTGTGTATTAAACTAATTTTCAAGTCGTTAAATTGAAATCCGTTGTATAATAATTCTACTTAATATAAGTTGAACGTGTTATTATTTATATTATTTATAATTATTTACAATGCATTTTTTATATTTATAAAAATACTATTTTTTTTTTGTTGAACTGACTACGTTATTGACCTAGCAAGGTCTTAACAGCTTCACTGGACTACTAAGGTGATGGCTTAAGGCACTCGGCCGATTTTATTTGGGAAATTAGCTCAAGAATGCACGGAACACCTCGGCTTGTTCTGTTGCCTGATACATGCAATTCGTGACCTATCTGAGCTAACCTAAGTTAAGCTACATATTCATACTTATATGAGCTATTGAAACATATATGTTGTGTGTATGTAACATGTAACATGTGTGTGTAACATATATGTATGTGTACCAAGCATATATACCTCAACAACTCTTATATGTATTTTGTGTCGGATAAACATAATATAAAAAAAATATAGCTATTGCCCGTAGCTTCGCTCACGATAATGTACAATTGATGACAAATGACCTATCCTACCGGAAAAAGACTTTCTTTCTAAATGAATTTCATGATAATCTGTTGAGTATTTAAGACGTAAGAACGTAATGTATAAACAAAAAAGACTCACATTCGTATTTACAATATTATAAGTATAACAAGTATATTATGTATCGAAAATTCGCAAGCATGTAAAACTAGCACGCTAACGAATTTATTTATCACCCGCCATTAAATAGAATATAGGTAGTAATAGATTGTATCACAAAGAAATTGAATCAAGAATGTCAATAGTTTTTTTTATTAGTACATGAATTCTCGTCTTAATCGCTCTCGGTTTTTTGATGGGAACTACTTTTGTATGCAATTCAACAGTGATATCTTTGTGCAGATAAAACCTTAAATATCTATATATTAATACGTGAAGCAAAAAAATTGTTCCCCTTTTTTTACCTACTTGCCGTCAACGCGTGAACTTGAAATTTGGCATAGTTAAAGTTTATATGGGGGAGAAGTGCAGAAAGCTGTTTATTTTATATAAAATGCATTAGAAGTACATTAAATTAATTAAAATATGTACTACTCACACTACTACTCGAATTTTACACAACATATGTACACATGTAAATAAAAAAGACATTTTGACAGCCGTCAATAAATACGAATTTCGAAAAAAGGTTGTGAAAGAAGGAGGTTGCTATGCTCGACTGTATGTATTTTTTAACTCTTACGTTCGAATTACCATTTTTCATCCTACATTCAACAATAATATTATAAAATATAACTATTATTGTAACGTTTATTATTTTTTATGGTGAACACACTTCAAATAATAAATTAATAGAAAAATGAACCAAATAATACTTTGTATAATAAAAATAAGGATTTTGTTCATAAAAATAATCCATGACTTAGACCTCCGCGGTTACAACGTTGCAATTCAACCTCATGTATCAACAAAAAATTATTTATTTTCAAAAGCTAATGGTAGTATTAAAAACGTGTTTGTCTTGGATTCACCATTTGATTGTATTGTGCATCAATTACTTTTTCAAACGATGATACTGGGCATATCACTATTTCTCATAATTAACAGACTACATTTAATTCAATATCACCCAGAAATACCACCCACCCATAGTTTCGTGTAAAATTAATTGCAAATTGTGTCATGGGTTGCAAGATATTTCTTTATTTTCGTAAAGTTATGTTTGCTTAAAATTTGAGCTTTACCACGTAGTTTTTTTTCCAATTTATAATTAATTTTCATTTA
This sequence comes from Antheraea mylitta, assembly GCA_014332785.1. Lineage (NCBI taxonomy): Eukaryota > Metazoa > Arthropoda > Insecta > Lepidoptera > Saturniidae > Antheraea > Antheraea mylitta. The sequence goes on along the minus strand of JACEII010000021.1, from coordinate 5,097,412 downwards.
CACATAGATTTTTTTAAATGATTATATAATAAAGATCATGGCAAATGGCAAATAACTGAGTAGCTATGATGAAAACCTTTGATTATAGAAGTATAATACCCTTTGACAAAATAACTCTAATAAAGTTCAAACTTTAAAAAATCAATTAACTATGGTCGAATGTCCACCACTGGGCGCCCACTAGTATTAGTTAAAATATGTGCTTACTAATCTCGTAATGCTTACAATGAAGTCGTGAAGTGAGGTGGTTTGTCTGACGAAATTTTATTTCCACAGGTTAAACTCAGATTTTAATTTATTTTAGATGGTAATAATATCCACTATATAAAGCTACTTATAAAAAACATTTTTCTTTGTTTCAAATTTGCTAATAAGGTGAAGTCATCCATCAAGAGGAGCCGTTTGGCTTTCAGTGTAAGACTAGACTAAAAAGATAACATTCTAAATCACATATACGTACAAATATAGGTAGCTGATTGATAATTTTACGACTGTTAAATATTTACTAGTTTTTTTTTTTTTTCAACTTAAAGTAATGAAACAACAAATATTCAGTAGTTCAGTTATAATAATATCATAAATATTCAAATAAGTAATAAACTCAATCAATTAGCATATATATATATATATATTTTAACTTTATTTTTGGCAATTAATCTTTCAGATTATTACTGCCATCGTCACGTAGTCGATAATATTACAAACGTCGTGCAATCACTTCAATATTGCGTCGTGTGAGTCAATATTCTAACAAGATGGTGGATCCCTTGTTAGAACCTGCTAGGGAGTTTTTGTGGCATCTCAGAATTTCATGCTCCGTGGTATTATTTTTTATTCACTTCACTAATGCACAATAAACTAACTAGATTACGTAAAACTCCACCAAATTTACAAAATATAGAGTCCAATAACACAAGATTATGAATAAAATATAAAATCCACTACATGACAGACTAAAATCCCGCCAAAAACTCCCCATCTATATGTTAATAGTATATAGTAGCTTATGAGTTTATATAACAAATTAATAATAGTTAACCTTGCATCGAGTAGAAATGACATATCACTCTCTACTTGCAATTAATTCAGGTGGTAGAGCCACGCTGAAGCTACTACTGGCTTCAGCATGAATGGGTCGGCTCGTTCGGGGTAGTACCGCCCTCTCACAGAAAATCGACGTGAAGTAACAGCAGCATTGTTGCGTTTCGTTCGGTCAGTGAGAGCGCCGAAGGCCCACCTCTCCTCTTCCATTCCTCCCTCCTCCCCCAACACAGGCTGGCAACGCACCTGCGGCACCTCTGGTGTTGCAAGTGTCTATGGACGCTGGTGATCACTTAACATTAGGTGACCCACCTGTTCGTTTGCATCCTATGATATATAAAAAAATATAAATATCGTTTTTAAAATGTGTGTAAATATATATTAATGCAGGTTATTATTGTTTTATCTTGCTATGAAATTACGCAAGAAGCCCAGCTTACTCGGAAACGGCTTATTCTAATATAGGTTCTCTTCAAACGGAGGACCTCGTATAACTCATTCTTCTGCCTTCTAATCTCAACTGAAATATCTTGACCAGCTTTAAACTAGAAAAAAGTGTTTGCATTCAAAAATTATTTCCGACACGTACATAATACAATGCCTCTTTGACAACTAAAAAATGTATTTCTAATAAAAAACTCAAGTTATTGTCTCAGAATGTATGGCGCTTGTTAAATTTACGACCCAATAAGGAAGTGTCGATCCTGTATGTTTTTTGACGAAAGGGTTGAATGCTTCAATTGTATAATTCATTGTATTTATATTATTCCAAGTTTTGTGTCGTCCAAGAAATGTCCCTGTGTTATTATTGTACAAGCCATTGTTTCTCTTTCTAAAACTATTGTAATTTATTTTTATAATTTTTTGAAGTAGGTGTCTACTTTTCGTATCTGCTTTTCATATCTGTTTGTCACATGCATGTGATGAAATTTAATGGAGATCTTTTTACGTATTAAACTACAGATGTAGGCAGATTTTATCTGTAACTTACTGTTCCATTAAAATTTTATCAATATTTATTTTAAATAATACTAAAAAAACATTCATTGATAACTATTTAAATAAATTAAAGAATAAACATTTTTTAAACGATTGCACACGTTATAGAAGAACTTTATTACAATTACAATGAAAAACACGGAATGGTAGAAAACAAAACAAAGTGTTTAAAGAATCACATTTTATACTTATTTAATAGACTCCATAAAAATAATATTTTAGAACTGAGTTAATATTAGGTAGATATGAGCATCTGAATATCTATATTAACAAGTACTTAACTATAAGCATTTTTCTATTGTTTAATCTGAGTTTTTTGTAGTCCGGTGAAGCTGTTAAGACCTTGTTAATTGAATAACGTAGTCAGCTCGAGAAAAAAATATATATAACTAAAAATAAAGGAATACTTTGTTTCGATAAGGCTTCGGGTAAATATAAACAACAATGTAAGAGCATCGGACGACCTTCCTTAATCAATGCAAGCAGCGTCCACAATCAGTCGTAATGGACTGATGTACGACCCAACTACAGTGCATTAATATATTGCAGACTGTATGCAGTGCACAATGCGGATGCAATTGATACCTCCCTTGCAAATGAACGTGGGCTCCGCCGCGCCGGTTGCCATGATTGCTTCTATAAAAACGATCAAATAAAAGAACACAAAAATGATTACTTAGCTATGTATAAACCTTGTCTTGTAGATATTAAACTGAAAATATATATAGAACGTTCATTTAAAAAAGGTATCTGCCATCATTTTTTCTTGTAGGTTATGTGAATTTATTCTATTATTTATGATTATTTCTTTCCGGTATAGCTTCTGGCTATGTAGGCATTTGCGCCAATATCAATTGTGATCGGTACTCGTTATAAACTTAATGCCAATGCACACCTTATTAGGCCGGTGGAGCTGTGAAGGCCCGTCAGGTCAGTATCATAATCAGTTCAAAAAAACTTTTGTAATTTTAATCGGTTTTCAGTTTTTAATAAAACGTATTCTATAATTATCCAAACTTATCAGTCCATTCATTCTGTTACATTAAACATACATTTAAAGTGAACTCTCTTACATATACTATAGTATTATCAGTGTTAAGTAGGTACGTAATATATTATCATTACGATGATGATGATGATCATAGGGTGTAAGGGGTGTCGAGTAACATCTTAAGACTTGAGACACCTAAGCCAACCTGGCCTGCACGTGGTGCACCCTGCTGAATAACGAACGAGGCAATGGCGCAAGCGGGGTGGTAGGGTTTTACAGCCTGACTGGGTCGCAACCACCATGCATATAGCGAAAAAGCCCGTCATAGTGACTCGCTTCTGCGCGTCGCGTTTCGGGATCAGCCTATCCAGTACCGGGTGACTTTCGTCATTATGGCCGGCATAACAGCGGCGACCGACGATGGATAATCTGTTTCTCGGTGGTTACCGATGTTTTTGGATTGTACTATGCTTAACATCAGGCATAGTGCAGTCACTATGTCGTGCTTCGATAAAAAAAAAAGATAAAATACTTAATATAATTAATTTACTAATTCCACATACAATAATATAAAATGTAATGTTATCAATAAACCTGTATCTGTGTTTAGAAAATTATAGAGGATAAAATATGATAAAATATCTAAGAATTCAGTATTTTATTTATAAATATTTTATATATAAGCAGTAGTTTTATTACTACGTGGAGTCGGTTATTAATAGATATCTTATCATGAGTGTGTGCTGAAGATCATACCTCCATGCGACACACGTCGTACATTCGAACTGCACTGACTGCACTTCGCTTGCATCGAATTGTTATTTCCATTGCATTCTATTTGTTTGTTGCCGTCGAGATCCATCTATTTGACGTAATCGTCTGTACGGGTTATATATTATTAATAAGTTAGATCGAGTTCTCACACAATAAAACTTTAACAATAGGAGGCAGGCCAACAATGTTACCCAATCCAGTAATAAGTAGGTGTTTTACTTTCGTTCGATTAGGTTTAAATAATTAAATCATCAATAATTATAAAGAGTGACGTAGTGACGTTGTAGGGGGTAATCTCAGGAACTACTGGTCTGATTTCAATAATTCTTTTAGTATTATATAGCTCAATCATCGAGAATGGTTATAGGCTATATCATCACGCTAAGGCCAATAGGAGCGGAGCACAGATGAAAAATGTTTCAAAATCGGGATGTTTTTTCCTTTTAAGAACTGCTGCGTGTTAGTGTATCTATTCCACGCGAACGAAGTCGCGGGTAGAGACTAGTTAGATGATATATTAAGTAAGTGGTACGAAATACTTTAGTTATGTTATTAGTTCTGGATGAAGTAAGAAGGTCTAAATGATGACACAAGCGAAAGGAAACTATTAAACTAGTTTAGTTAATATCGGTTAAGTTATGATGAAATAATAATATGTGTTTTATTAGTAGGTATAATATTAGTTTATTATCGGCAATATAAGGTATAATAATATAATAATAATAATGATATAACCATATATCTTGCAGTGACTGAACGGTTAAGAACTGTAGGATATAGAATATTATAATATCCACAGGTTCAAGCTTCGTTATGGTATTTTTTTGACTTTTGGATTGAATAAATATGAAAAACACTTAATAAAAAAATCGGTAACGCTCTTAACTAGTGGGTGGAAGGTCTAAACGCACCCTGAAACATTCTTTTGTACAATAATAAAATAGGAAAAAAACCTGAAAAAATTGCGTTTGTTATTTTTTACATTACTGTAATGTTTTTTCAGGATTTTTTTTCCTATTTTATTATTGTTCAAAAGAGCGTTTCAGGGTGCATTTAGACCTTTTACCACCAGTTGAGAGCGTTATCATTTTTTTTTTTTTTCGATATATTATTAGTAAAATATATTTTATATATTTACTCCTTTATTGTTTTGACTTTACCATGGCTCTAATTGAAATGAATAATAAAAAAAACAAGTAAAAATCAAATAATACAGAATTAATTTGTTTAATTAATTAAGTATTACTTGTAAGTTGAAAACTGCATTCCAAAGAAACATAAGCGAAATCTCAATAAAACGGGCAATATTCTACCTTTACACAAATAACTTTGGAAATACTCATCTACTTATATGGAATAAACATATGATTCAACACTACGAGTTCTACGAAGACATCATAACTGCAATAAACGGTAACATAGAATTAGCTGCGAAAATCTATTGATTAGAAACTAGTCTAGACAAATGGACTGTTATATAAAACGTTCACGTGTACACGGACAGGTCAGTACATAATCAAACATGAATATTAATATGATATAATCACATCATATTCTATGGAATAGAGGTACCAGAAACATTACTAGGAATAATTAATATTCAAGTATTCAGCAAGGTACCAGACGAACTTACACACTTTTATACATACAAAACGTTGGCTTATCCGTCTGACGGAAACCCCTCCCGCTTCTCCGAGATCCGAGTCTCATTGTGATGCAAATGCGTCCGCTGTCTGCGTTCAAATTACCCCTACGGTCAAGCGGGAGTCGCCGATCACCAGACATTAGAACCCTCCCTTTTAAAACGAAATTGACCCCACATTTCGTACTTTAATAATTCATGTTGACGGGCAATTTTCGCATCTATTTCTTTATATACAAGAGAGATAATCGTCGAATTACGGTGTCTTACATATTTCATAGCAGATATTGTGTTATGAGAGCTGCTAATGCGGTGGTATGGAGTAGAGGAATGGCGTAGCAATTGTGTGGACAATAATTAAGGGTAACGCGTTACGTTAAGGCGGATCGCAATAGTGCGGGGATAATATCCTGCGATTTTGTTGATGAGTCTAGTACAAATACGTGTGTGGTTTGGTATATTGATAGAATTTATCGATGGTTATTAGGATATTTGGTCTTATATTAATGATGAGTTGCCGCTAAGGGATCGTTTCGGAGACAAATCCTTAATCTATAAGGTACCTATAATGTAGTTTTTGTGTTAATCAAAAGTTAGAAGATATTTGATACATGTTTTATGCGTTGTAGGTTTTCTTCTTCTTCTTTAATTTACGGTACCGTGTGTAAGCAATACACCGTTCCACCACTGTCATGTAGATACAGAGTATGCGCTGTCTGCGGCAGATAGTATTATTGTGTTTCCCCAAATAGGCAAATTTTGATACATATCGATTAAGAAATAATCAAACTGATTAAAGTTTGATTTTGTTAGTTTTAGTAAATAATGATAAGACATAAAATTAAAGGGTTATTATTCAAAAAATCTAAGATACAAGTTAGGTTAGTAGGATGGGGAATATAAGGAGAAAAGACATCATAAAAGGCAAACCTTTTCCTCGAACAATTAAAGAATATGATCTGGAGAATCATCGTCTAAGCCGTATTCGCAAAGAAAATGGTCCCTAATCCTTAATTTTCAGCGACTGGCCACAGTTTAATCTAATATTAAATAACAATGTGTTTTTTTCTCTCGAACTGACTGTGCTATTGACCTAGTAAAGTCTTAACAGCTTCACCGGACTACTAAATGACCATGTGGTCTAAGATGGTATATACGTTAAGCAAACAAGGGGCTGACTCTCAAATACAGCTGCCGAAATACACCAACATGTTGTTGGCCACAAATGTTCAACTGAAAGGTGACAGCTAGCCTGACGGACTATAAGAAAGCCCAACACTATGCAAATACATAAATATTAGTATCAATAAAAATGTAAGCATTCAAGATACTTCCTATGCAAGCTAATGCTATATTAATATACATGGTGTACCATATAATATGCAGATTTTATTTGATATTAGTAAGATTGTTTGTTACTCTTTCATGCCGTAACTAATTAATAATAATAATAATAAAGCCTTTTATTTTCCGAAATTTTTGACATTAGTATTATGACAAAACTATAAAATATCACGTATTTCGATGTGCCTAATTACTATGACAAAGGCCTCCTCCAACTCTTTCCATTGTATTCTGTCTGCCACCACTCTTGTCCAAAGGGGTCTAAAGTCATTTTAAAATCGTCTTCCCATCTTTTTAGTTGGCGACCTCTACTTCTCGCGCCATCCCTTGGATACCAAACGGTTACTTGCTTACTCCACTTTTCTTTGTTGTATCGGAGCATATGTCCAGTCCACCTTCCTTTTTAGTTGGTCGATGCGTGTCAGGATATCTGTTATTATCGTTTTATGCCTGATATCTGTACTTCTAACTTTATCCATTTGTTTTAGACCTAACATGGTCCTTTCCATACCTCTCTGACATTTTGCTAGTTTGTCCCTTTGGCGTTTTGTCAAAGCCCAGGTTTCACAGCCATATGTGATACAGGGCAGGATACATGTATCAAACGTCTTCTTTTTGATTTAAATGCCCCGTTCCTTAATTTTCATAATTTCTTTGAGGGTCCAGAATTTTTTCCACCCAGTTGCAATTCTTTTGTCTATTTCTTTACAGATCTGGCCTTTTTGCGATATTATCTGGCCCAGATATACATATTCCTCTACATATTCAAGTTTCTATCCATTTATAGTTATGTCTATGGGTATTAAGTTTGCCATCATTTTAGTCTTGTTGGAGTTCATCTCTAAACCTGCTTCTCTACTTATGTCTGCTAGAGTCTGTATCATGTATTCCAGAGTTAAGGGGTTTTCCTCCAACAGAACCAAGTCATCGGCAAATCTTAGATGATTTAATTTCGATCCATTTATGTTTAGCCCCATATGCTCCCATTCTGTTTTTCGAAACATTTGTTCTAGTACTGCTGTAAATAGCTTTGGTGAAAGTGGGTCACCTTGCTTTACACCTCTTTTGATTGGAAAAGCATCTCCCATAGATTCCAACCTGATACTAGCTTTACTTGCCTTGTAAATATTTTTGATAATGTTTACGTAAGCATTTTGGATCCTTTGCTCCTTTAAACTTTGCCTTACAAATTCACGTTTAAGGCTATCAAAAGCTTTAGAGTAATCTATGAATGCCAGGTAAATGGTTTGGTTGTATTCATTGTATTTTTGTATAAGCTGCTTAATTGTATGTATATGAACAATTGTACTGAACTCTTTACTGAATCCTGCCCGTTCCATGGGTTGGTTTTCGTCGAACCTTATTGATTTTCTATCTAGAATTACTTTAGAGAATACGCTGTATATGTTTGAAATGAGTGATTTGGGTCCGTAATTTCTTATATCGTCTTTTGCACCCTTCTTGTATAGAAGTATTATGTGTGATTCTGCCCATTGGTTTGGAATTTTGCAGGTGTATAAAATCTCATTGAAGTGTCTCATCGTTATCTCATCGTACAACATCTCATCGTAACTAATTAACTGCTCATTAAATTTTGAATACACTTTGTCAGGTTTACAGAAAAGGACATAGAGTACTTTCATCCAGAAAATAACATTTCCGAGTTATGGGTGAAATTTGCATTAAAACGAGCAAAATTCTAGAGAACAAGCTAGTTATAAATGAACGCAAAAATTAAGCAATATGATGTGACACTTAGGATGCATATTTCTTTTTAATTTACTTCAACATCGTTTTACTGGTATATATTTTGTAGGTGGTAGAGCCACGCTGAAGCTGTTACTGGTTTCTGCATGAAAATGGGTCAGTTCGCCTTTGGTAATACCACTCTCTCACAGAAAATTGCCGTGAAGTAACTGTACTTGCATTGTTGCGTTTTGTTCGGTTAGTGAGAACGGTGGAAGACCACCTCTCCTCCGTTTTCCCTTTCCCCCATCCCTCCGATAAACACAGGCTGGTTACGCACTCGCGACTTCCCTGGTGTTGCTGGTGTCTATGAGTAGTGGTGATCACTTAAAATCAGGTGACCCACCTGTTCGTTTGCCTCTTATGATATAAAAAAATATTATTGCCTGTGTTGCAATAATGTGCACTAATCCATAGAAGTTTTATATAAGATAATGTAATTCTAAAATATTCATTTAACATTACATAAGTATTATTATAATATACCACACTTTAATCGGCCACCTCAAGAGGTAATAGCAAACGAAACAAGTTCCTTCACACATCAATTAATATCATGTATAGAATATCACCAGAGTATAAAAGACATTTATTATTAAAATTTAATCCCTACTTAGTCCTGATTTAGATAAAAAAATATGTCAAAAGGCAGAACACAGGCAGACGGTCCACCTGATGGTAAATGATTACCGTCGCCCATGGACGATTACAACAACTAGGTCATCACTGTTGTGTTGCCGACCTTGAAAAGCGTGTTTCAATCCCTTCTAGAATAGCCCTGTATCATAGGCTTGAGGAAAAGCCGTGCTGGGTAATCCATTCCACAACGCTAGTGTACGCATAAGAAAAGATCAAATATATCTATGTACAACATACATTAATTGGAAATTAAGTACTACTGTTAAATATATATAAAAATCTTAATATTAACTAGTATTACGAATCCGATAGTTTCCTGGTCTGTTTGTTACGCTTTAATACCTTGTCTACTTAATCGAGCCTTATTAAATTTTACATATGCGTTGTCGAAGCATACAAATTCTAAATTAAGACGAGATAAGCCATGAGTAAAAGCTAGTTACAACAGTTACATATATTGCGCTGAATAGCTATTTATTTACACGTAGGTAACAGTGACACCTAATATGCATTCAGAGTTGTTTTCCCCCACTTTGTGCGGACCGTTTTGTAAGAATACTCATTACCGAGGGTGTCGCGATAAATTCTTAATTTAATAGCCAACGGGAGACCTGGTTTAGAAATTTTCTTTATAATTTGTTATTAACACCTGAAAATTTCCATTTATAAAACGAGTTTGCTTTATATTTGAGACCGCGAATCATTTTGTAATGGTCACGCTATAGTCCATTACGAATGTTAACTATAATATATTTTAACGTCCGTATAGAGTTCATATGAATTCTATTTTTTCTTTAATAATAAAAGTTTGACTAGAATCTTCTTAAGCATGTATATATCTAGTTGTAACTGTGCTTAGAATATTTATTATATGTAGATATATTATAGTTTTAAATGGAATAAAGTTATTTAGTTTTACATAAAACCTACGGTACCTTCATAGAGCTTGACCTATTTAATACCAAGAGCTTTCGTTTACATTATCCAAAATTGATTTTTAATACGTGTAAAAAATAAACACTGTATTCTCTTTTTAGAAATTTAATACAGTAGATTGTATTGTGAATTAATTAATGAAAGCCTTGAAGTATTTTTTCAATTAATTTAGTTTCTCAGTCATTATGTTTTATTGGGCAATTCATATGTATATAATTACTACATAGTGTTGTAAATGTACAAGTAAAACAAAAGATGAAATGAGGTGTTTTAGCCCGGACACTCCCCAGGGCGAGACGGGAATGTTCCCAGCATCTTCGCAATTTCACAAAACACTATACACACCTACATCCTATATCCGCAAGTAGACTGGCCAGGATAAATTGAGCTGCTGTCCCTTTATTACACTTCAAATGTATAAAAGCACAGAAAGCTCCAAATGAAATGGACAAGTTATTGTAGACGGAAATAACTGGAAACTAAAACTAAATTAGAATATTCTCTTGAGCTTTAAGCTTTTGTTAATGTTCTACTATATTGTTGTAACTTATATTAAGCTTTGTAGATACTATTTATAACATATGTAATGTTTATAATTAGGATCATAGACAAGTAAATATCACAGATAACAATTAATTATTACAATATTTCTTAGTAAAGACTCTCATAAAAAACATCGTTACTAAATCGAAGCGACATATAAATAGCCAAAATTCTATAATTAAAAGTACCATGTTCAATCAAGGACATTTTTTTTATTTAAGGTACACTCTAGGAATAAATCATGACAATATCCTATCAAGTAAATTACTACTATAAAATGAAGTTATATTTCATAGATGCTGAATAATATTTTCAATATATATAATAGTGATTATTATTATGACTTAATTATTTTTAACCATACCAGAGTAACTAGATCTTTTTTCGAACTGAGTATACTATTGGTCTTGCAAGGCCTTTACAGCTACGGACGATGTAACTAAGTCCTATTTGTCAATTACAGGTACGCACTTAAGTACTAAAATAGTTTTTTTTTACATCGTGTATTTTGCCATCTTTCAAATTTCTTGTTGTTATACCTATACCTATAGGATGTTGAAAACCTCCAACACCCTTTAACCGATCTCTTGAAATAGTTTAATTTAATGCGTTATAAAAATATGTATGTTAAAAAGATAAACAAGATCGAGTTTCTTGCCGGTTCTTCGCGATAACTGGGGCTATTTCCGAAGCACCTTCCTAAGGTCTAAATTGAATAAAGAATTTTTAATATAGTGTTTATCTTACATTCCTCTAAAATTAACACTTTCTTTAGTCAAATGACACTGTGAAAAGTATGCACACCTAAGTTTTGTTTCTTTGAGGTTTAATCATAGCCACTGTAATGTTAAACCATTGAACTATTAAATCAATCGTCATGAGAGTAGGTATGTATTAATATTTGGATACATGATATTTTGTGCTACCCATCTTAGTGTAACTCGTCACTAGATGCTGAAGCACATATACGTGTATATGATACCTATTTGTTCACGGCTAACAACAACACAATGTCAATTTTCGTTTAACTCGCCAATATATTTCAAGATGTATATAAAGAAGCGTGGGAAGCCGCGATCATAACTAGTATGTATCCAAAATATTAAGTTTATTCACAAATCTATTAAAACTGATTTTAATATCACAACATTATGGTACAGTGAACTTTAATATAATTAAGTGTAATGTTTAATGGGCGCATCTAATAATGAAACAATGGCGCCCCCCAGTTAATATCAAGCAATAAATTATTTTAGTTACTGTATATCTATCACGTAACTAAGATAAGAATACCCATACAAAATAGCCTTGTATTATTTATTTATAATATTTTACATTGAGCTCTTACAGCTCCCGCGCGCCTTTTCTATCGATGGCAAAACACTCATCTCAATAGATTGATGGGGGTCAAGTTTAAATGGTTCTTGGCACTCGTTCTACAGACAAACTGCGGGCGGTATTATGTAAGCAAGCTATATCGATTTATTTTATACGAAAGACCCGCAATTATGACATTAATTCAGTTCATAACAACCGTCGATGTGCATATGGAACGTTAGAGTCAAATATATTTAGCCCGGAGCCGCGTTAACTCGAACGGTCTTTGGTTAATGTTTACATTTTTTCGGTCGGATTATAGATATTGGAAACAGGTAAAGGTGTGGGAAGATTGCCGAATGAGACGGTACAGTCGATCGAACACGGATAAGACGTATAGAACACATACGGACACAGTCTAGCAATTCGATCTCTCTTACGTAGAGGTACGGATATCGAATTAGATATATATTTTTGTAACAGTATACAGTTAATATTAATTATGTAAATAAACTGGTCAATTGATTCTCTTATTTAATCTATATTTGAATCACTGAATATTGATTTCATTTTTAATCAAACATCTGTTGAATTAAATGTTTAATGTCATACAAACTACTACTGATATCTCATATGAGAATCCATAGAGGTGTGTTTATTTTTCTTTTGAAGCAATATTAAATGATACTTGATGGTCTTTTATGAATGTTATTGAATTTATGGACGTGTCATGAACAATGCTCGACGGGTGGATATTGAAAGGAACGCCCATAATTTAAATTACACTTACATCTTTATGATACACCGATTTTATTTATGATTATTATTGCATATATAGATGGCAGATTATTGACCTGTCTCTACACTATGAAGGCAAAAGCCCAGAGGCACTTTTTTTTTATTTGAAAAAAATACTTGATTCTGTTTACTTGATCTATCTATCTATTATCGAAATTGTGCGTAATTCCGTTGTATAAAAATAGTGCTATCATGACTACTATAATAATGGCAAAATGCATGTAAAATTTTTCATGCCATGTTATTCTTTTTATCTAAATTTTACATTATACATACATTATTTTGATAGATTTCGTAACGACATTTATTTTATAACGAGATCATAATAATATTCCTTGATACACTTAGACAAAATAAAACAATGTAGGTATATGGCGCTTTCACTGACCAAACAAAACGCAACAATGCAAGCATTGTTACTTCGAGTCAGTTTTCTGTGAGAGTGTGGTACCACCCCGAATGAGCCGACCCATTTATGCTGAAGTCAGTAATAGCTTGTATGCATAAATGATACACATGTAACACTTACTTAAGCGGTATCAACATATTAATTAGAAGTTGAAGTTTTCTAGCATGCACAATTAACCAGAGAACTAATTTAAACGAAATGTAATACGCATACGTAACATATAGATGAATCTTCTTTATGTAAATTCCCGTTCATCGAATTTCATTTGAAACCTTTAAAGGAGTTAAAAACATGTAAATTTTCTTCGTATATTAAGATAAAGATGTTAACTTCAATAAATTAGGAATTCTAATTAATTTATTTATTTCTTGTCTATGAGAGTGTATAGTTACAAGTCGGTTTAAAGCTGTTTCATCCTGTGAGTTAAGACTCGGCTCGTTTTAAAAGCTTCGTTAGCCGGTAGGTAAAGCGAAAGGGCTGAATTTGTGGCCGACACGAAGTCATTACCTGACAATCTCTTTAAATCACTTGTGGATCCTCCCTTCATACCTGTACCGCCTTATTACGGAGGGTGGCTTATTTAATACCTGACAGAATTAAGACATTTTAGCATCTCCACCTTATAACATAGTAGACAGGTAAAAAGTGTAGGAAATATAAATTGTAAAACAACTTAAAACAACAAATCTCGTTGTCTAAGTGTTTTATTTTTGAAATAGTAATTGTATATTCTTTGAGGATCGCCAGTCTAAACAAAATGAGATTGAAATGTTTACATTCACCTATATTTTATTGACGTTAATTTTATCTACGTAAGAAAACGATTTAGAACATTTACTTTGAACATTCAATTTGATTTTCTTCAACAGTATTCTGTATTATTTCCTCATTAATTTGAATTGCTAATAATTTTAAAGCAACAATGATTACTTCTAGTTAACTATCATGCGAAACGCACATAACTATGTTATGATAGTTCAAACACTAAACTCTTTCTTTCCTTGGTATTATTTTACGGCCGCGAATTTTATCTCGTTGCTTCAACGCTGAAAATAAACACGAAATATTTACATACGATTTGCATTCAACGAAACGTTCGCTTATACGATTTTCAGCTCCATTGTGAATAAAATAAGGGAAACCAACGCACGCAAATCTATGTTGGCAGTCGTATAGGAATGTTGTAAAGTATTACAGGCAAAACATAGGGTCCCGCAGTGTGTAATGTTGTGTACGAGCTCGCAGTTTTATGAGGAAATGCTAGTTACGGCGTTTTGTTTAGCGGCTATCATATTCCGCAGGCTTTTTTGCTACGAAGAAATGATTTTGACTTGTAAAATACAAAGCAATTGTGCTGTGTCATTTAACCACAAAATGTTTCCTTAATTTAGATACTAATCCGTTTGTACATATTTTTATTATATGTTGTTATCAAGTCCAATTGTTCTATTTTGCAAAATACTGTAGTCATATACATAGTAGGAATGTGATACACTTGAACTAAATTTAATTACGTCAGTAATTTTTAATAACATCCAGTTTTAAAGATACCGTTTTTGAGGCATATTTAAGATGCACAATATTGGTGATTTATTATTAACCTACGTACCGAAGTGATAGATTCATTACAATATAAAGGACGAAATATAATAATTATTTTAGTGACGCATATAAAAAACAGTTCCTCGCGCGATGTAAAGATGGTAACACCTGTCAAAACAGTCATTACTTAGAGTCTCGCGTTCCCCTAACTCGCAAACAGGCTTTGTTCAACGCACGTGAATACTAAGTATCTAATTTTGATTTTTCAACAAAGCCAACGAGCATCCGAGTTCCGCTCATCGATCCATCCCTCCGTTCCGGTCACAGCTAAAACTCAGCAAACGTTTTTAAAATCCCCAACTCAGAACCGTCCAGAATTTTAGAGCCACCCATCCCGGTGTCCAGCGTAAGAATTGAACTACATAAAAAGGCAGATGAGTGGTATTGCGGATCTTTTGAAACTGGATGTATTATCTGTAGCAGGTACCTGAGAACTAATTGTGTATTCTTTCCTCGCTTCCACCGTCCTTAATCTGGCCCGTTTGCCTCCACCTCTTTTCACCTCACCCCACAGCGTTCCAACTAAGCGGAAAGTTCTAAAACATTGTATTTATGCAGATTTTAGGCAATTGATTTTATTGTGCGAATGAAGTAGATAAAGTGGTTACTGTCGCGGCATTATGATTTAAATGCCTTTAAATTTATAATAACATATGAATATATCAGCTATCATATTTACGATTTTTATAAATTCTAGTTATGTAGTTAAGTACTTTTTTGAAATTAGTAATATTCATCAAATTCAGTTCATGTTAGTGTTATTGTATAACAGATAGAAGTGTTATATAAGTTTATGTAGGTATATAAACTTCCATAATCATATTTCAGTTACTAGTTATATAATAAATAGTTTACAATATTGAATCTAATTATTTAATTTACACGTAATTATTATACTATACTATAAAACAGTTAGCAGTATGCCTTAATAACTTCAATAAATATTTCAAAATACAAGAAGAAGCTATCAAGTGTTAAGAATATTCACTATAATATATGAAATATCAATTAATATTATTATATCCATTTATAAAATAAACAATTATATTTATAACCAAGTTTTGAAAATAAAATATATTAACTGAATATTACAGTCAATCAACTAATCGCGGCGGACAAAATGGTTTTTGTAATTTGAGAAACAAGGCATTGCTGTTACTCTACAATTTAATCAATTATAAATAGATACTAACTTTCCTTGTCACATTAATGAACATTTTTAATTCTTTAAATATTGTTGGATCATTCTTACACTAATTTATTATTCAGAAGTTCGATGTCGTTTTTATATTCCTTAATAATTAAGAGACACGTTTGATATTTATTTGAATATTGGTTATCTGAGAATTAAACAATGAGAGATCCATAAATTTAAAAGAAAATTTTTAAAAAACATCTCTTAAAGAAACTACGATCAAACAAAAAATATTAACGATAATAAAAATTAGCCGTCAGGAGACGCCTGGCATATGCGAAACATCAAAATTGTTCGAATCGAACGAATCTCAAATTCTCGAATTATCAAATTACACTATAGACATGCGAGCTCAATGTGGTAAGAGAGTTTTTTTCCTCGATCTGACTACGCTATTGACCTAGCAAGGTCTTAACAGCTTCATCGGACTACGCAGTAAGAGAGATTGCGCACAATCGCTTGCGCATGCCGTCACGTAGCTAGTACTTGAGGCACTGTGCTATTCATGGAGTAAATATAGATTGTTGATTACTGTATACATGATAACAGAATATAAAAATGTGCACATGCTACTGTATCTGTACTGTGTGCTACGTGGTCCATCTATTAATAGTTCTCTTTCTAGAAACAACCAGAAGCGCCTATATCTATTGGTGTAGTTCTCTAGATGTACTCGATAACCAGTCTTATTTTTAGGGTTATTAAGTTAGCAATTCTGACAACTATGCTATTTAACATTATATGCGACTGTGCGCATATATTATGTACTTAACATATCAACGGAAGAAAGCAGAATTGTTGTAACTTGATAAACCCAAATTTACACCAGAGCCAATAAACGATTTCAAAACTTAAATTTTTTTGTGTGTAGTGCTAAAACTAGACAAAAAACCGAGGTCGTATCGATGAAAAATGGAATCCTAAGAAACCGTTCAGACCATTTGAAGTGGTATTTTTTAATAGAAGAATATGGTAAAAATGATTTAGTTCAAAATTCAAAATTACGACAATTCCGCTTTCTTCTGTCGATATATAAGTAATTTAACAAAGATATTATACATTGAATGGTAAGTAATGTATTAATACGTAATCCACCTTTAGAGGTAGATTATAACGAAGCAAACCCCGCACATAATGCGGTAGGACCCAATAACCAGGCGGTAGGTAGCTACGAGAAAATTGCTCGGGAAAAATTTGCATTTTTATTGAAACTCCCACCGTTGGCCGCGGATGAAACTATGTCTGTAAATGCATTCATACCTTGAGTTTTGTATGTAAACTTATTCTACATTTTAAATGGTAAATATTTCACGGCTTTAAATTACAAAAATAAATTTATATTACTAAGGAATGCAGTTTCGTGTAACATAGTAACATCTACTATGTTACACGAAACATTAATATACTAACAAACAGGCGCGACTTTGTCCGCTTTAAATTACAATTTAAAAAAATCATAATAGTAAAACACGCTCTAGAAGGTGGTAGAGCCACGCTGAAGTTGTAACTGGTTTCAGCATGAATGGGTTGGCTCGCCCGGGGTACTACCACCTGACCCACAGAAAACCAATGTGAGTAACAGTGCTTGCATTGTTGCGTTTTGTTCAGTCAGTGAGAGTGCCGGGGGCCCAACTTCCCCTTTCCTCTTCTACATCCCCCTTCCCCACCGACACAGACTGGCTAACGCACTTGCGACTCCTCTGGCGTTGCTGGTGTCTATGGACGGTAGTGAAAACTTAACATCAGTTGACCCACCTGTTGGTTTGCCACCAATGATATAAAAAAAACACAACCTAATGTCACCTCCTGGTGAGTTATGGGATAACATAAACATATTCTCCAGTCGTGTTGGACTTTATTGTACTCAGATAAATCACCATATAATTTAAAAGACATTTCTAGGAAATCACATGTATAAACAAAGGGTTTTCTTGTTCTATCACGAGAATCTACTTATTTAGCTGACTTCTGGAGGAGATTCACCCACTGTTCAGAAATACATTTCATACTCACAAATAAAAACCCTCAGTTCGTAACAAATCTAAATCTAATTATTTATTTAATTTTCATTTATGCTACAGAAAAATCTTCTCTAAATAATATTGAGCAGAATCTCTCATTAATCACCACTATGGTCACTGCTTTTATCAACTTGAGACATTATGAGAGACTTTGATAGCAGTACATTGGTTTTAATGGTGAACATATGTTAAAAGATCGTGTGAAACATTTTATCTTAAATGTGGAAAAGTGTCGAAATTAATTCTTTTACCTATTCATTTTAAATATATCTGAAGCAATAACATTTATTATTATCGACATACTCGTATCTCTATACGTGTTCGGATGGCAGACAAACTCAATACGAATTCGTGCTTTCACTGTAGTTGACTTTAGGGAAGGGATCAAATAATAGGAAATTTTATTCGGCGAATATGCGCACTGTATCCGATACCCTTTTCACTTGTATTGTTTTTATTTTCCAACCCTAATGAAAGAACTTGCCTCGTCTCTATTGCGATTCCAATATATTGACTTACCAGCATTCAGGGAAGATCTCTCATGCTTGACTTTTTTTTCTTCACGTACAGAGGTATGTGGATATCAGAGATAACATGGTTATCAATAATGATTAATAATAAATCTTCTATCTATAGCTGTATAATGTTGGTATATCTGAGACTTATAAACTTCAACACCGCGTACTGTTTGACCGATTACCATGAAATTTGTCACGGGTGTTTTTTCGGATAAAAGGTTTATATACTATCCATTTCATATAACTCACATTGGAATAAGAAGACCACAACGCTCAGCATTTGCTGTGAAACGTCCACATAAGATTAGCTTGGTTCGGTTTTGTAAAGCGTTTTCTCTATCACACAGCTCAATTATTGCAATAGACAAAGATAGCGCTGCCTGAAATTAAAATTAGCCGACTATCTCGTTCTTCTCTACGACATGTCAAATCAAAAGCCGGGTACTATAACTATATGAATTACAAGAGATGCGTGTAAAGCCGTGGCCATGGCTGGTATTTTATAAAGGTTACTTTTTTATAGTATTTTTAACAAACACGTATCTAAATCTATGAATTCTAATATATTACTTCTTCATAATTTTAATGGATTGTTACATAGGTATTCTTTACGACATGTTATCATCTACACCCAATGTAACATAAACTGATAATACTTGACATCACAAGTGCAGATTTCTAATCTTCGAAGCCTTATCTTATCCAATCCGATTTCGTATATAGATACATAAATTATAATTTTCTAACACTGAATAATGATATTCTTTTTTATTTTCTAATATAAATTAACAAGTCCATAATATAATTTACGCATCTAGAGGCATTAAACCATCAACGTCTTGTAACCAAATCTGATACACCCGTGATTTACACGCCAGAAAACAAGGGCATGAAGAATAAACTTTTTTGTTTCATCAGCTGTAAATGTCTCCACAAATTGACCATAAATTTCTGCTCTATTAAAATTTATTATCCTCAAACCGTTTATTGTAGCATTACGTAACTTGGTAACCCTTCTACGGTAATAAAACAATGCAGTCAGCACGAGGCCATGCAAAAGAATATTCCAAGTTATATACTACCTGGCTTTTAAGGTTATATTCGCATGACAGGTTTAAGCCTATTTTATGATACAAGGGGCAGTGTTTTACGACCTCTTATCGAATCGAAAATTTTCCCTAAAACAAACAAACATGTAACTTGTATAAAAGGAACCGATTTGAATTACAACCAACCGACTGGTACTATCTGATTTTTATTACAAAATCTATTTATCACAACTATAAACAACAGCCTACGTTAAATTATGTATCTATATAATGTACATTTTTTATTTGAATATTGTAAATTATACACTTTCATACATACCAAATTAGAATTGACTCTATAAAAATGGATGTTTTTCAATTTGTTATAACGAAAATTCCGACAACGTAAAAATTTAACTTGTTTGGTTTGCTTTAAATCCATACATCGGTTCACTCTTTATAACACAATAGCCAGATATACCAACATTTATTTTTATCTATGAAACTAGATGGCTCGTCAGGCTTTGCCCTGCCTAGTAATTAAAAAAATCCTGAAATCAGAAAATTTTACGATATGCGCGCACAACGTCACGAAAAATCAACACCCTGAAGTTACCTATAGTCAACATTTTGATTCTTTGTATTAAAACTTTCAATGTATTAAATGATTTTTTTTCTATTGTTAGTGTCGTATTTCTACAAACGTTCAATAAGGCGATAAATAACATTTTTTAATAAAAGATTTTTAACTTGTTACGCCAAAGAAGTATAACTTCTAACGCGTGTATATAAGGACACACACACACACTTTTTTTAATCGGTAATCGGTTTAAAATCGGTCCAGTTCTTTAGGAAGAGTTAAATCTTATACATACGTACAGAAGAACTATATATATAAAGATAATAGTAATATAGCCTAAGTATAGGTAACTACTACGATAGTTAACATAATCATTTTCCATGGAAACCTTTGACACGTGACACGTTCTTTCCATTTTAGGCATTTAAGATAAAGTAAACGGAGCTCTGAGCGGATAAAGAGGAGAAATCGACCGCAACTATATAAAGGTTTGAGGCGATAAAAATACCGTGTTTATTTGCACGTCCTACATCAGTTACCTTAACCTGGAACATTGACTTAAACGTGCTAAAAACGTAACGCAAAAACATATCACAAAATGAAAGATATACGAGTTATTTTCGGATGTTACGTGGCATCGAATAACGTTGTTTTAAATCTCTCCACAAGTTCAACTTACATTCCCCTGTATCAGTAAATTCGGATCCCTATCTCGAGTACTTTTTTCCTAAAAACCCGATTCGACTTTTCTTTAATACACTGTGCATTATCTTAATGTATTTTATGTATTTTACTCATAGTACAACAGGTAATCTAATATCTATTAGAAGTTCAGTATTTATTTATTATGATATCGTTACGGGCATTTCCTTTTGTTTTCAACTTTAAAGGTTGTTTATTAATTACTTTTTCGCTTTTAATTTTCTACGTTAAATTATTTCTATGCCTAATCATAAATTCTATATTACCAGAAGTTATAGGTACTATAGTGCTATAAAGTAATTATAAACGATCTCTAAATTTACAATACTACATTTTTGCAATGCGCAATATCATAATATTTTATTATTTTCACCCTTCCCGTTCATTTTAAAGCTATGATACTGGTGATATAAATTAATTCAGTTTACTATTACAAGTGCGCTTTACCAGATAAATGGAAAAACTTAGCGTTCCTTTTCTTGATACACATTCTCGAATCGGTAAGAAAGAGATAAATATATTTCGTGTATTCAAATGTTCACATTGTCGCATATTTCGTTAATAATACGACAACAGTCACGACGCTTGAAATTTTCTATTAATTGATAGTTTTAATGCCGTTTGTCGATACCATTTTATATATTAGATATTATTATGTACTCTAAGACAGTGTTACGACACTCTATATTATTCTTGACAATATTTTATTTAGTGTTATGATTTATTCTGAAATATTTAAAGGCATTGAAATGCCAATCTATTAATTCAGTGCTTGCTAGTAAATACTTATGGCCAGTAATATGAATAAAATTTTATTCATCTTAGAGTTCCCCGGTCGAACTCAGTAATTCTCTGAATATAGTCGCATTTATTTTTATTTTACAGATAAAAGCGATTCGGATGGCCATAAAGAACCGTTGAATTGGATGCGAAATGTATGCTAATGCCGCCACCGAGTAGCTATAATTGGCAAAACTTCCTTTTGAATCGTCGTCTGATCTTACAAATATACGTCGTTTGAATATAGTGGAGCTCATACGAAACATCAATAAAGAACACCATAAAAATTCAATAGACCGATGGCCAAAGGTTGAAAGTGAAATGATGAAAACAATAACGCAAATTCGATCAGTATTCAGTACGCGACGTTTCTGTCCACAGCTGGGTTATTTGGCAAGGGAACAAGTCCCGCGGACGCCTGTCGACATTCATGGCACAGAACTGCATTGCATCGCGTCAAACTGGTGGACCGTTGAGGGCGTAAAGGATTTAAAATGTAATTAACGACATTATATAAGAAGACAACGTCAGTCGCACAGAAATAACTAAAACGAATTATTTTGAGTGCGACTAATTTAGAGGATACTGAATAAGCACATATTTACATTTAAATTAATAAAGTTACGTATATAATAACCATATCGTTTATATAAATAGCCATCTCGTTTGTTATGCACTTAAATTTCGCTCGATCAATTGTCGGTCTGAATTAATCATACCAATAAAACGGCGCGTCCGACGCCTCTATTGTCGTAAATATATTCATTATTTTGTCCGAGTGGAAACTCGGTCAAATACCTGTGTTTAAAATCAGATGCAAAGTATTCACTTACAAATTGTTTGACAAAAACGTTGTAACTGATAAATTATTTAGTTATGCACGAAAGCATGCTGAATTCGTGGATCATTGAGCTACTGTAAGATTAATTATTATTGAGGTTTTCATTTGTAATACAATGAGATGTGATTAACTTTCTGTATCAAACCCGCATAATTTGCAAATACAAATTCGAAAAAAATATCTTGCCTTGTACTTTTTATATTTGTAAATGAAAAATCCAATGAGATTATTATCTTTTCCAAGAATATGGTTACTGTAGATTAAGAAGACAAAGAGTGTATTACATTTAAAATTCAATGTATTGCCGCATTCAATTACAGACAAGGAGTGTGTGTTAGCATAAATTGTTCGCGAAAGAGCAAGCGTCTGCCGCCCACGATTTTCATCCATGTCCTATGTACCTACGTATCGATATAATCTTATAAAGATTTCATTATATTATTCATTATAATCATAAAGAAATCGTATACTTTTTACAGTAGACTACTGTAGTATAACTAACATTTTAAACTCTTAATGGTTATTACAATTCAAATGTTCATAGTCAAGTGTATCCAAAATAATAATATACCACATACATGAGTTTTCCTATTTAACATATTTTTCACATAAATTATTATCATGTAGATACTTAACGACAGCTTCATTAGTTAAACAGTATATTTTTCAAAAGTTATCTTATCATTTGTCTATCATGACTTGCGGCATTACTCATAGAGAAATAAACATAAATATAGTGTTATCTCCCATTTCTGAAAACCCGTAAGAGGCGTCTAGAAATATAAGTTACGTAATGCACATATCTTCACGTCAGTAGAGTACAACTTATAACGTTATGCCTAGCTTCGTTCGAAAATGTTGACTAGATAGTTAAGTAAGCTGGAGTGCGCCGACCCCGCAAGGCCGGAATCTGTCATCCGCAGGTCAAGGTCATCTCGACCCGTCAAGTTTGTCACACATCACACGGATATCTGCATCTGTGATCGTCTACATTGATATTGTGCATTTGTTTCGAATACAGACCCTACTCACTTGACATAAGGTGGCCACGAAAATAGCCGGTGCAACGACCTCGTTCCGGTATACTTTTAGGCTTCGAGATGTTACTTTCGTTGGTATGTTTTTGATGTTTTAACGCTGTGTAGTTTTTCTATGTACACCTAAATTTGTGATTACGTGATATTTTTGCATATGAAGTATCATAAATTACGTAGATTTACTTATAACTAAATATAACTACGTTACCATTATAATTGGTGTATATTGAAGGAAAAAGTTTGTCATATAGGTGTTTATATATAGATACATATTTATAGATTAATAGAGTATTTCAAAAAGAGATCACATAAGAAACAAAAAGAGATGTCCACAGTGTACGTATATAAGATAATAAAATATGGTCACTCATATCTACAAACATTCCTTTTTTTAGGCCTTTAGAATTCGAATTACAATTATTATATTTATTTCCTACACAAATATACCTAGCTTGACGATAAACATGCACTTTCTAAATATAATTTATACAATATAACATTTTTTTATAGAAAACGGATACCTACTAAAACTTTTTCATTTAATAACTAAAAAAATAATATAAGTAAATGTCCTATTTGCATAAGCTCAATATTATGTTTTAAAATGTACTTTATAGTAGTAGTCAGGAAGTAAAATATAGGTATGTACATCTACAACAAGCCTTTTATTGTGATTCTTCCATTTTGGATTTTTATTTTGCATCACATGGCTAGTGGGGTACCAGATAAAATCTGTTAAATATTTGCACTTTATTCCACGAAGCGTTAATCCGTGAAGTGTTAACGAGGTATAAATTTAAACAATGTATATTCTACATACGTACATATTATAATTATAAAGTATGCTTTATAATTATATACAAACGTATAGCTCGTATTGTATAGTAAACCATAGATAGCCACTTGACTATATAACGACATCTCTTACGATTTGGTGAAGACCCCTATCTTGCAGATGGCTCAGAACCCTTTAATCTGTGCTCTCAGCCACATTGAATCCTTGTGTATGACGTCGGTTCCCGCCGGTATACCTACTATGACCTCTTTGACCTGCACAAGACTCCGATAAGGTCTAGCCGACTAAGAATTCTGAACAGGGATATGTTATTGGAAAACGTCTCACCTATAAAACGAGGTCATCGTTTGGAATTTAATTAAATTGACTATATGTAGTAATAGGTTGAACTAGATGTAACCAGTGGATATACCTACTTTTTTATATTGTGTATCTTGATCCACATTCACTAACTACTACACTAACTTTGCCTGGCTGCAAATGATTATTTGCGAGTAATGTGTCTAATTATAAAGGATTTGTACGAGTCTAGGTTGCGATTACAATGCATATTGTGATAAGCTAAGCTCAAAAAATATGTGATAAAGTGTGAGAGGCCTGCAGATCTGTAGGTATACTGTGTTTACTATCAATCACAGTTTCGTCGCTATAAAAATTAATTTATATATTTCTAATTTTTTTGATATATAACTTATTCATCTACCGCTTACAAACTGGACTATATATACTCACCCATCTATTTCATAGGTACATTTTACAAACTATGACTGATGTTGCCGCTTTGATTCGACAACGTAGAATTTTTTGTACCATCTCATTCTATTAATCATTTTCCATTAAGTAAATATGTTCATTAAACGTGCTTAATAGTTCGAGAGTCGTTGAACACATAATATAGGCAATCAAATAACGCATATAACGTATTAAACAAATATTTAGATAGATATTCGCATTGGTATAAATTTTGTTAATGATCCATAACTGAGTATTATAAATATAATTTAAATTCATTTGTAAACTTTTATTTATTTGGTTACTAATATATTAGTAGTTATTTTGCCTTTTTTTATTTATATGACAATCATAAAAGTCACAAGTAAATATGAATATTATTAACAAATTAAATCAGCATTATTTTAACGTTTAACATGTTTAGAAATGTGATGTTTAAAATAAATTATATATCGAGAAAAAACTTTCGAAAAGAACGCTCACATAAGTGGAACCTGATTATAATCATAAATTGGCGATTTTAAATAAAAATTATACCACGGACCAATATCTAAACTAATCACATAAATAAAGGGAACAACAGATGTGTGTATCCCTTACGTCGCGCCGGTACCACCGCCCTCACAATTTCATATTTTACAATAATAAATTTTAGAAATTATAAAAAAAATAATCGTCGGCACTACAAAGATATGATATAGTTGTTAACCGAGGACGTGGTCAGGTGGTCCTTAATTATTTAAGATAAAAATATGATAGTACTTCATTAGTCGAGACCCGAGTAATTTCGAGTGTAATAAATAATTTTGACTGACGCTTTGTAATAAGCGAGAGAATGAAATGCGGCAACACCTTTCTGGGCTATCATGAAATCTATTCAAATATATAGTTTAGGTATAAAATTATTCACAATTATTCTTTATAATTCAAATTTAATATGTCCTAACTAAAATGTGTCTACATTTAACTCATTTTCGTGATTTGACTTAATTAATTTTTTATTATAATACAATGTTATCGAGTTTAATTTTTATACATTTTATCTAGGTTAGAGTTTACAAATTAATTGCCATTATCCTAGTCAATAATGCAGGTTACGGTAATTTTTATGCCTAAAACAAAAATGGTGTTATAAATGTAACCGTCTGTATCATGGCGAGTGTTCTGAAGAGTTATTTAACCTCATCCATCTTCTCCTTTCCACTACAGAACTATACGGGCGGGTACGTGTCTCTGCAGATTCACAGTGACCGCCATCCCAGGTAGAACGAAGAAGTTCGAAAGCTCTTTTCTTTTCTTTGTCGTACTGTGAAGATGTGGAATCAACTCCCAGCCAGTATGTTGGTAATATACATACGTCACCAATATTTGTGGACTGTACTGTACTTTCCATCAGGTTACTATGCAGTCATTTTGCCGAACCAGTTTAAAAAAAAAGCATTTAATACTTCAAAAACTTTCTCGAATATCTAATTTTTAAATAGATTTTTAGATACGTTTTTAATTTTATAAATAACGATAAAAAATCGAATTTTTGACAATAAAGAGCTAATAAAGGTAGGATTAGTGTTTAACTTTTGCTTCTTTGCATTTTACTGGATTCAATCTGTAGTATGTAGGTACAATTTAGATTTCAAAATTTACATTAATACCACATTTATACACATACAGTCATACACATTTATGTATATCACAATATGACAAAAAGTCGAAAAATTGCCTCTAATGGAACCTTTTAAGTTCAATAAATTAGCTATTCTCTATACCATATTACAAAAATCACGCTTGAACCGTAAATATGTTAGAAAAATTAGTTCAGAACTTTCGTGTTTCTCCATTATTAAAGAAATAATTAACAATATCCCATAAACCGCAATCGGATATTAGTTACATTTAAACGTGCATTTAATCACGTGAACGATAAGCTAACGGATCTAAAGCAAGTACTACAATATCTTACGTAGTCTACAATTACTTAGACTACGTACGTTATTCTATTCAGAATTTCCAGGGCTGCCTCTTGTTTAAGATTGTAAAACAAAACTATTATCATAACTTAGACGTAAACTACCAACATATCACTAAGGTACCTAAATATTAGAACTATTATTCGCCCGGTGGGTAAAGAGCCCTTTAACTCGGGGTACGCGCATAAATTCCATTCAATGTACCTATACTCCTTTTATACAGTGTAGTTATTTACCAGGTAAAGCTTACAATGTTGCCCATTCATTACGTATTCAGGGTTGTTACATTTTAAACACTAGCAAAGGTATATCTTTAGTAAGATGATTTTTCTTGCCCATAAAAATTCACAGCGTCATTTCAACATAACTAAGTAGGAATTCTTTTTAAAAGTTGAAGTTACATGCATTGTTAAATTATTAAGGTGAATTTCATTTTGTATATTGTAATATTAACATATTCAAATATTCTTTATGGTTATTACTTACATACCTAGAAATCCAGTTAACCTAATTTTAATAACTTTATGATTTACTAAACATTTTCCGAAAAATAAAATTGTCTTTTTATATCTTAATCTTAACAGAAAGTTGAGTTATAATTATTTTAAAATATAGTGCTTTTTACTTTTTACCTGTCTACACTTTTTAACAGTAGTTAATAAATAATAAAATATACATACATAATAATGTGTACCAAAATCTACAGCTAATTAAAATCTCTCAACCTGTCATTGTCAAGCTTAGCGAGTCGCTTGTATTCTAAAATGCTCCCCTCGCTCGATTAGGATGCGTCCTAAGAGCTCCTAAAGCGATAATTCACAACGCAAGAATGCGGACCGACGAGCATAGGCGAGATTAGTGAACTGCCAACTTCGGTTTACACGTTTAATAATCGTTATTGTAAGGAGTTAGAGACTATTTTTGTGTAAATATTGATAACATTTTGTTTGTGTCTCAGCAGCAATGGTGGACTGTCAGGGCGTGTTTGACGTCACTCAACCAATGGGCGCATAGACCGAAGCGACGGCAGCGCCACAAGATGGCCGCCGTCGGCCGATCTCCGCCGCTTTTGTTGTGTTTAGGCCTACACTACAAAATAAATGGAAATAAAATTATGAAAGTCGTCATTAATGTTATGTTTTTGTAAACTAAAAAAATATAACGTTTAAGATATTAAAATTTAACAAGTGAATTCAGTATGTTTATATCAATAACATAAGAATTGTGTTGTTTTTAAATTTGCCGGTGAGTTAATTTTTTTACTATGATCATCTATGTATTAAGTTTAAGCATAATTTGTAGATATCACTTGTATAGAGTAATTTGATATGTTAATTTTAAGTTATATTTCAAAAAACAAATTACGAATAAGATTTATAATATTCTTTTTAATATTTGTGTACCTATTTACAAGGTATAAAATTAAAGGTAGGTACACTAACTAGAGTTAAATCTTAAAACAATGATTCTAATAAGAGTAAACTTAGCAAAATAGTGTCCTTGTAGCTTTGTATAGAGTTATTTTAAGTACTAATGAATATTTTATCAAGATATAAATTTATTTTGCACTACGATACATTTAGGTTGGTTATATCTATTTTTTTCTATAACTATAATCAATTGATATATATGTAGGCATGTGTTGTTTTAAAATGTACTTTCTTTATTTCTTAGAATGTGAACCCATTGCTGTGTCGCTATCTTGATGTATATGATTTAAAAAAAATAATCTTTTGTAAGTAATTGAAACCTCGAAATAAATAAATTTCTGATATTACTACTTGTATATATTAATTAATCACACATTTACAATAAATGACTTTGACTATTTGTATAATTGATTTGTGCGCCTTATTCAGAATATATTTTTTTATATAGGTAATTCATTCTAATATTAGGTACACGTATAAAATCTCGTTTAGAGTAGGTGTTTATGATGATAATGAGGTTAAATATTATCGATATATTATTTAATCAATTAACAATATGGATATGCATTCGTAACTCAAGCGTGGCAGAATTATTGGCAATCCTCGTTTCAATTAAATCGCTCGAATTTATCGTTGTACGTCAGTAACCGCACTTTAAATAACAAAGTTAGGATCAAAAGCTTCCCTTTGAAATACACAACAACAATATATTACATAATTAACGATATTATAATGTTTTCGAATATACTTTATAAATGAAATATAGGTAATATGATTAAATTAACTGACACATATTTTGTAAATAAATACTATGTACATATATAGGTATGCGTTTAACAAATATTTGAGAGTGTAAGAATAAAAACTATAATCATATTCACATTTCTATAACTATAGGTGCAATAAAATCGTAAATGGGCTGTATTCGAATGCTCACCGGTAAAGCACTAATGAAACCATTTGAAAATACAGTTTTCATACTAAAACAAGACTAAATAAAGATTCTGGCCTCCCAAGTGTCATATAATTATGCATTTTCATAGAGGTTAGCAGTAGATAATACAAAGGAATGCAATAAAAAAAGAGAGCTCAGTTTAATTTAACACATGTATTTGTTGTAAAACATCAAAGTATTTTCACG
This sequence comes from Antheraea mylitta, assembly GCA_014332785.1. NCBI lineage: Eukaryota > Metazoa > Arthropoda > Insecta > Lepidoptera > Saturniidae > Antheraea > Antheraea mylitta. Next base: position 5,067,863 of record JACEII010000021.1, on the reverse strand, counting down.
TGAATTAAGTCACCGGCATTAACTAGTCTTACATATAGTTGTGGTCTTTAAGTATTACATTAATATAGAGGGTCATTAAGTGTACAAATATTTTTTTTATAATATTTATAATTAATAATTTTTTGATCATCATACACTTAATGTCATATAAGTATCTATTTATTTTAAAATAAGACAATAGAGTTAAGTATATATTGTAACATTGAATTTCTGGTTTACCAATTTTCATTATTGATGTAATATATTTTTTTCTAAACATAGATATTGCTCGAAGAAAAAAAGGCAATATTTCAATATTAAGTCAATATGTTTGAGATAAACTGACGACTGGTCTGTGCTTGATATACTTTAATATATTTCCGTCTAGTCTGGAATCAAGGGTTCAATTAACTTTTCGCCAGAGCCTATTAAATCTTTCTGGCAAAAGATATACCTATGTTTCAACAAAATGCAGTGGAGCGCAGTACCAATTTATATATTTTCTCTTTTTAAAAATTTTATTTTTGGCAATCGACTTTTCAGATTATTACAACCATTGTAGCGTAGATAATAATATTACATGTGACTTAGGTTAATTTCAATGTTCCAACCAGATGGTTGGCTTCCATGTTAACACTTTTCATGGATATTTTGTAGCATCTCAGAATTCATGCACCATGATTTTATCTTACATTTACTTCACTTGTACACGATAACTGCACTATATTACGTAAAACAACACTAATATTACAAAATATACAGTTAAATAACATAAAATTATGAATAAAATATAAAATCCACTACATAACTGACTAAGATTCCGGCAAAAACACATGGATATATTTTGAAGCACATACCTAGAAAGAATGGTAAACAGCATTGAACCACTGATAAACGTAGATTCACACTTCACGCTTTAAATAGTTCATCACGCGATATAACACTATTTTTCAAATTTTATTGAATTTTTTGGTCCCGGCTCGTTGCAAAACTATGCATTTCGTAGTCACAGACGCAAACCGTAGTTATTATTATTAGAGAACACGAATATTACGCATAAATCTTTTACTTTTTGTTGCAGGGGCTCGTGTGGTGCCAGTTACCACCCTATTTTTTTATCCCCACCCTTTGATATTCGATTTTGGTTTCTGTTGGATTATTATTTGGTCGCCTCATTTTATTCTTTGCCATTGGACTGAAACTACGTCTATAGAAGTAGTCCGGTGAAGCTGTTAAGACCTTGCTAGGTCAATAGTGTAGTCAGATCGAGGAAAAAAAACGTCTATTGATACTAGCTTTTGTTATATTTAGATCAGATGGCATTCATTTTGTCAGGACTTTTTTTTGATAAAATCTTGAATTTCCTTAAAAAATTTTTTTTGGTAGTATTATGAGGAAAATATTAAATTATATTGTAGGTATATTTTGAATCGTTATTAGAAATATGTTAATAATATTTTCCGCTTTGTTCAATTTTATATACATATACTTATAGCCAAACTTCTATTTAGGTAGTAATGTTGGAAACATTAGATTTATCAACAAAAGATGATTAATGTACATCTTTTTTCTCCATTGTCTGATTTTTTATACCAAAAAAATAACAGTTATATTATGAATGCTAGGAATAAAATTTAGAATGACAATCTTTACCTAAAGTCGTTAAATACTTGGATTTAGTTTACTTCATGCTTATATATTTACCTACGTGTAATTTTATAAGTTCATCCTGTGTATCGGAAAACGCGGCACAGGTGTAGGATTAGTACATTAAGTAATTGCGTCCTGAACAATTTCATCTTTTGACTTCTTTTTCTTCTACTGTTTGTATTTTAGATATGTAAGTTAATATATTACGATTGAGAATAACACTAACACCATTTTGGTCTTATAAACGCTTAATAAAATTACTGTATTATAAGTAGAATAGGTGCTTACAGTTCACAATTAACAGCGACCATCGGTATATTGTATTTTTTTCGAACTGACTACGCTATTGACCTAGTAAGGTCTTAACAGGTTCACCGGACTACTAAGGCGAGCGCTTAAGGCACTCAGCCGATTTTATATTGGCAACCAGCTCAAGGGTGCACGGCACACCTCGGCTTGGCTGTTGCCTCTTGCATGCAAAATCGCGACCTATCTTAGCTAACCTAGCTAACTATTCTATTTGTTGAAACGTATATGTGTACAAAGCATACACGCCTCAACAACTCCTCCATATATTTATTATCGGAAAATTGAGAGTTTTTCAGTTCGATAAGGGAAAAAAAAGTAAACCTTTCCACTTTCATGTGTAAGCGTGTAGGCGTGCATGTGTGTGGGGGTGATCATGTAGTGTTGTAGCGGTTATGTATATTTGTGTGTCACCGTATCGCGCAAGCAACGCACTCAAGGGCTTCCTACCGAGGGATCGAATCTAGGTTTGAGCCGCTGCCGTGGGAGGCCTAATCGGGTATGCGGGAGCGAAATTAACCCCCAGACCACGGCGGCGTGATCTGTGGTTACGCGGGCGTGGGCGTGAACACGCTCTGTTTCGAGGGACAGGCTGGTACTGATCGTTCACTGACGTGATTGAATCAGGATGGTCGGTAAAAATGTGTCGCAGACGTCTTTTATAACGCGCAGCGTTAGGTACGGATTTATAGTTTGCGGCGGATACCACTAACGGATTGGGACGATTCGCGGCTTTTTCAAAATAACTAATCGTAAGTGAATTAATCCTTTAAATCAATGTCCTTTATCCGAATTCAGTAACCACTATTGGTCTGGCTTTAGGATCTTTAAACTCATGAGTGCCAAATTGGCCGAACTTTGGCTTGGATTGTTACCTTGAATACAATAATTGCGAACTTAACAAAATATTCCTCTAATTTGAATGATCATAGGAAAATGGAACACAACTGTCGAGACTACTTGAAAGATACTACTTCACTTCACACTTCGCACGAGGATGTTCGCGTTGAGTAGGAGTCTTAGAAGGAATTAGATTAAGCCCGTCAAATGAATCGTCACAGCACTAGCTCCTCGTTCATTCACAATTTTGTACTAGACTCTTGTTGTCGGCAATTAATTCGCATTCACTTTTCTCGGTTTGACTGATATTAGGAATTAACTTGCAATAGATTGCTTCTATTTCTACTCTGTAGGTACTCAATTATGATCAAAATAAGTGTTCCATAGTTTAAGCTTTTATAAATAAAAGGCATTTGTCAAAATATTTATAAAAATAGAACGGCAGGCTATTAACTCCATAGCAATTCTTAGTGAGATTTAAACTGTTTGAATTTTATTAGAAAATAGTTCTATGCATATTATAGATTATTACATTACATATTATAGATTATAACATTACATATCATAGATTATTTATTAAATATGTTGCTATTTCTGATATTTTGTTATAAAATATTTCGATACAATTATTATTTCTAAGCGTACCTACAGGTTGAAAATAATTTATGTAATTCTCAGTTGAAACTTAGTTTATCTTTTTATATGTTAATACGTAATTCCATCTATTAATAATTTAATACATTATTAAGAATTTATATATAAAATACATTTATTAATAATCTATTTATTTATAGGTATTTATAGGTATTTAATAAATAATACGTTTATGTTCAAAATGTAATCAAATTTCAAAACGTTTGTGTTCAATATGTTCAAAAATTTTGATTTGTTTTATATAAACTCATAAGTTTTTAGTATGTTTCATACAAAAAAGCCTTATGTTTTGCGTAGCGCGGTGAAGCTGTGAAACCCCGTCAGGCCAATAGCGTAGTCACTTCGAAAAAAAGAAACACCTTATATTATACATTTTGTACACTTTGCCGCAAAAAGTGAATATACGATGATTAAAAATTATAAAATGGTGCCGCAAGACGACTCCGTAATCACCCGGGGAGCAGGAACAGGTGGCGCAAGCAGTATATTTGTACCGACTTTAATATCGACTTTTTATTCGAAGCTACACATACCTTATATCGATAAGCTTACTTCACTAGATCATAACCTAAGTACATTTTGTATAAATGTTGGTACGTATATTTGTAATGTGATTCGATGCGAAGCCTAAGCAAACTATCAAAAAACATTACGGGGTGCAAATAAGAACGATCATGGCGTATGTAATGAAAATCTTGCATCGGCATTTGCCGTGGTGTGGTGCGGCGCGCGCCGAGCGGCGAGGGCGGCAATCGATGGCGGGCCGGGACGCGCGCCCCGACGCCCAGACCGGCAGACGCCCGGAGCCGCCGTCCCTGAACACACGCTCCTCGACCACGCGACACCCCATCCGTCATCCTTCAATGTTTACTTATCGGACTCGACGCGAACAGCTGACCGACACCGGTAAGTCACGTGCTTTCTACACTCTCTACAAACGTTTACGTGTAGTCTCGCGGTCCCGCGCCTCAACTATCGCCTACATTTTTGTGAATATTTTATTATTGCATAGAAACCTCACGTTTGTGCATTAGAATCAATAATGCAAGCCCGGTGTGATGTTCGTTCGTGTCGTAAATTATGAATATAATACACCCTTACGCCCTTTTATGTGTCTCTATTGAATCCCCTGTCTGACACACAGGCCGGGAATTCTTTAGTTATCTTTACGAGTGGTGGTCGAAACTTCTCTTTTGTAATTTATCCTTTATGCGCGACAATGGATAGTGGACAAAAGGCTCTGTGGGCGATTGTCGGTGTTCGCTCGAAGGATGGGTTGTAAAAAACGTAAAATCGTGTCGCTACCGGCTAGTAGGTTTGCGAAAATTATTTTTGCAAACCAATCACAATTCTCGTATAATAGTTTGTTTCGCCATTGGCTTTCGCACACAATAGATTATTTTGCAACAGATAAACAATAATAATAATTACAAAAACAATTTCCTCTGTTTATGATCGCACATAACTTTCCTTATTCTAGTAGGGGTGTTACTGTGGCGGAACTTACGAGGCCGTGTTATCAGTGTTACCCTTTTTGCGTTGAAAACCCTAGCGTGTTGTAAATCGGTTGCTTTATTTTATAGATGGTGTTCCCACAGGAGATGTGGGGAGATGGGTCGAGCGTTACAACGGTCGGTGAGCTTTTAGGATATTGCAACGGTTGGAATATGACGTGAGAAAGTTATTTAAATCGAACCCTATAAAGTAGAAATATTCTTGATTTGAATAGGTTTCGAATATTTTTCCTTGAAAATAATAAATCCGTAGTTTTTCAGGTAATGTAGCAGTCTTGCAGAAGAGAAGAGAAGATAACGCGTCGCCTTCTGTACGTATACTGAATGTATCCTGAGTGCGCCATTCTTGTCCGGTATACCTTCAGTATACGTAACAGAAGATGACACATGTCTACGGATGCTTCGAAGTCTTGAAGAAGTCTTCTGTTTTATTGCCTAATTTACACGTGATATATTTATAATAAAAACTTATATTCTAATATTAATACAAAATACTTTACAATTATTGTTGTTCATATGCATTTTTATTTAAATGCTAAAATTATTGTATGTAATAATTGTCAGATTTGCAAAGTTCTAAACAGTGCCTATATAATTTTACAGTTAGCACTTAATAACTCACTGAAAGCAGAAATTTATATTTTAATGTTGTTTACTTATGTTAAGTTGAACACATTTTACATGTAATTCTAATTTTAAGAACAATACATACACAAATTATGAAGAACGAATGTAATTAAAATTTAGTTTCAGTTAATTCACACATATATTTTGGAGTTTATATTGTGCGTACCTGTCTTTATAAGTAAATTAATGACAAATAAATATTACATAATTATAAAAAGTTTTATTAAATATTATATAAAAACAACATATTTGTTTTAAAATATAGCTTTTCATCTTTGACAATAATCCTTCGAACCGTATAAAACTGTACATGCACCAACATCTAATATTGCAACACATAATTATCTTATAGAAATCTTCAATAATCTGGGTTGAATTAAGATGAAGGCATTAGTTATTTGCAAAATTAGGCTTTACTAAAAAAAAACTTATAACTTACAATTACGAGTAGAAGTTTTCATTTGCAAAGAGCATCTTATTTTAACAAAATATTATTTTATTAGATTTTCAACTTAAGCCAAATCTAGTATTTATAAGAGAATTAGAGGCAGTCAGTATTTAAATTAATAAAGTTTATACGCTGCTCAGATATTAAAATAGTTAATGTTATTACAGAAAAAGCACCAACAAAGCTTACTCATAAAAAGGTAAACATTAAGCGATTTTCTAAAGGTCATCAATATACCTCAAGCCAAACTTATATATAATTACTTAACTAGTAAGCATCGCAGTTCCTTGTTAACAAAGTTGGATGAACTTGTAATATCATATTACTATGCCCTAGCTATTAACTTAATTTAACAATGGTTCATTTTAACGAACACGTTTCACCTGATTAGAATGAAGCAATTTAATATAATGGATGTAATTGGAAAAAAAATGAAACGTATAAGTAAGATTGTTAGAAATAATCAAAACCTTTAAATAATCAACCTTTAGATATAATATTCTTGTCTGTGAATAAGTTTTATTTGGATATCTCGCAGTTCATATTTCTAGTAGTTTATTACAATTCTTACGTAAATAAAGAATGTTCACACGTTAATCCTACAATTTACATTAATTAATTTAAATAAATAAATACAACTATATTACATTTTGTTTTATTTCATCGATAAAATTATTTAAAAAAATACACAATTTAGAAAGTAAACTCTCGTCTGACTTTAATAATACCCGATGGAAAGTGAACGTAACGCGGTTGAAGGAGCACTCTGGATGTTTTAATAATTAATTAAAACATACACTATAATTTTCACATAAAATTAGGCTAGAAAATTTAGAGAAGCGTAAAATATATACTATTTTAAAATGCAACTACGAAATATAATAGTGTAATTTCTTGTGTTATAAAACATTCAATTAATCTACTTTATCTGAATAAATCTACTAGATCAGATGTTAATGCAAAATTCACACAACATATCATTACTCACACATCTATACATACCCCATTTTTTTTCCTTTTTTCTTCTACTTCTATATCTGCCCATCTTTGTATTTATCATAAACTAGCTTTTGCCCACGATCTCGTTCGCGTGGAATAGTTAGTTTGGGCTAACACTAACACGCAGCGGAAGCATTCAAGAAGAAAAAATCCCTATTTTTAAACATTCCCCATTGATGATCCGCTCCCATTGGTCTTAGCATGATAATATATAGCCTATAACTATCCTCGATAAATAAGCTATATAACATTGAAATAATTTTTCAAATCGCACCTGTAGTTCCTGAGATTACCCCCTACAACATCACAAACTCACAAACTTTACCTCTTTATAATATTAGTATAGATTAAACGTAATTTATGATATTGCTATTAAAATCATTATCTACAATAATTAAAAGTACAATGCTTATTATGATAAGTGACAAAATTTATTGTTAATTACAGAATTTTTTATTAAAATTCAATTAATATTTACCGGTTGTAATTAGACCGTAGTTCCACCAGATGTTAAGATGACAGAATATAGATCGGAAATGTACTTGGGGGTTAAATCTGTTTATCACTGTTATATGATTTTATTATGTTATTTTCTCCAAACTCACTGCACAGTTCGAATCCTTGTTTGTTGACATTGCGTTTGAGAGGTTATCCTTGAGCCATCATTGTTATAAAAATAATAAGTAATTTAATTAAAAGTACAAATACAATATAATATATTACAAATACAATATAATACAATATCAATTTGGACCTGATAATATATATCAATCTGATGTGATCATAACTTTAAATATATGGTCTTAAAGTTAGTAGATAAATGGGAAACTGTAACAAACAAAATTAAGTAATATAATTCTCTGTTAAGTATGTATAGTTATAACTTAGGTATTAAAATATTATGTATTGTATAACCCCTAACTTTATTATGATTAAATAATGTAATAAAAATTAATTACTATTGAAATGCTTGTGGATCTATATTGCAAATAAAAATACACTACAGACAGGTCACACTTGAGTTATAAGAGACGATACAATTATTTTTAAAAAGAGTTCCTGGCTTTTTTTACGATTACTGACGCGCATAATGCGAAGTCTTTACGGAGTTCGATCGATTTTCATTACGCTGTATGTATGCTTAACTTATACTTACTTAGTACCCTTATCTCACAGAAGGAGCAAAAATGTAATACCGTTGACTATATTTTACGACACATTTATTAAAGACATTCATAAAAAAAAACTCAACTACCTATATCCCAAAACATATAGATTTGTCTGCCTACGAATTTTGAAGTAAAAATTTAATCCTTAAATTAGGTCTAGGTATACCTTGATAGATATCAACCTATTCCTATGATTAGGTAGATATTTCGTCGACTTTACTAAAGTGCTAAGCGAATCTGTAGGTGAGTACCTACTGTGATTAGAAAAAGAAAAATAAGTATAATTATTTTTTTTTTCATGAAAATAATAATGTTAAAAGAATTTAGCGACCAGTTGGACTATTTAAGTAAATACCTATACCTAACTTAAAATACGTGCTTATTTAGGTAAGTGCCAAGAATATTAAAATAATAGTAGATACCATTAAAATGTGTTGTTAACATTTTTTATACAATATCTACAGTAATTGATTCTTATTAAGTAGTAATTAATGGTAATTAATAATTGTTAATTATGTCTATATGTAATTACATATATTTTTCCAAACTAAATTATTATTAAGGACTGGTCATGTTTAGACACAAAAAATAATAATATACCATTTGAACAAGTAGTATTAATGTTAATATCACTGGCCCGAAATAGACAAATATATATTTTAAAGAATAAGTTGATAACAGTGCCATCTATGGTGCCTCTACTGAACTTCTACGAAAACCTACTGCCTTACAAAAAGAAGATTACAAAGTTGTACTACAACTTTGAAGGTGATAATTTTTTTTTGTATTTGAGACATTCCTTAAAAAATTAAAATTGATATCAATACGTAATGTATTTCTCTACTAACATTGCTAAATGCTTCGTACATAAAGTTGGCTTTGTAGAATATTATGAACAAAGGTTATTTATGTCTCATTATATGATATAAACTTTACAATAGTGTTTCATAATTTAAATTGCTTATTATAAATTATTTTTTAAACTGACGTCTTAGAAATTAGGTATGTTAAAAAATCCAAAACGAAATTCGAAATTGTTATATTTTATTAATGCATTATAAGATACATTTTAGTTTAAATAAACATAGATTGAAATAAAACTGTGCAAAGTGTAACAAAAGGGTCGGCTTTTATGTTGGTACTATTGTTTCAATGGTGAAAGTTTGAAACCCTTCCGCGTTAGAGGTATCCGGAAGAATTGTAACGAAAAAGAGAAAGTTACTAAAAGGTAAGTATAAAAAACATTTGTGCAATTGGCCAATGGGAGTACGGTTAAAGGAACTTTCTAATTTGGGTTAGAATTTATTTTCAGTCATTTGCTCAGTAGCTCTGGTACTGGTACAGATATGTTGAGATAGAAATACATATTCTAATTAATATTATCTATTACAATGAACTACATAATTATTTCAGATATAATTCAGAGTGAAAATTATTGAAAAAATTGTGAAGTGATATTGAGTTTTTGAATTAAAATATCGTTTTTCTTTCTGAAGACATCGTATATGGAAACTCAAATCGTGTTCATGCTAGCAATAGTAAATTAAGGTGAGAATAAAATAAAATTAATTTATTATCAAAACAAATATAAACTATTAACGGAGTTTAGCGAAAACAGTATGAGATCACAATTATGACCTCATGACATATTCGCTTCGCTGTGATTTCCGCCAGATATTTATCCGAGCAAGTATTCCTTTATGTGGGTCAAAGTATTACAGTACGTAATATGTATACTTATAGCATTTATATTCTTGTTCGAATAAAGCTTTCCAACAAGACCACTGGCTCACTTAACCGTCACAGCGTAGCTTTTAGTGCTAACCCTACAAATGCTGGCACACAGCCATTGCTCCCCGAGTACAAAGATCACCCAAATCCGAACGCAGCATCTGACTACTTAAAGAGTAAGCGAGATGAATGTATCTTTGATTATGCGGCTGCGAGTCGTCGGTATCGAGCGAGTTGTTGTCATGGTAACAGACAATGGTTTTTGGGTGCATAATATTTTACGTTGCGCCGGGGTCCGGGCTGCGGAGTGCGGGGAACGAGGGTAGGACGAGAGTGCCCGCCATCTTTAAAATTATATTTCCAGTTTGGACGAACTCCTTCGATTCCAGTGTTACTTTTTCTCTTTAAAGGACGTGTAGAATATGTAAAAACAAGTTAAGCAACTTTATTTTTTAAATTCATTGTAGGTTATTATTTAATATGCCTAAATTATTTTTTTATTAATTTAGTTTCATGTAATCTTTAATTAATTAGAATTTATCAGAAAGATATCAACAAGAACTATTATAATCACACCGGACTTAGCATCGTAACCTATAAGATATTTCATGAGATCAAAGTAAGCACTTAAGATAGATATAATCTTTTTTTTTTATCGAAGGACGACATAATGACTGCACTATGCCTGATGTTAAGCATAGTATAATCCAAAAATATCGGCAACCACCGAGATCCATCGCCATTATCCATCGCCGGTCGCCGCTGTCATGCCGGTTATAATGACGAAAGTCACCCGGTACTGGATATGCACAGGCTAATCCCGAAACGCGACGCGCAGAAGCGAGTCACTATGACGGGCTTTTTCTCCATATGCATGGTGGTTGCGACCCAGTCGGACTGTAAAACCCTACCATCCCGCTTTCGCCATTGCCGCGGTCATTATTCAGCAGGGTGCACCACGTGCAGGTGAGGTTGGCCTCACACCTTAAAAATCTATAATAGATAAAGATATAATTTATGAAGCTCCAAGATATTTAGATTATATCTAGGTACAAAAACTGAACAAGTATTTAACTAATCTCAAGAAAATAGGCTTCGATTTCCACTAACTTTCAAGATATAATTTATTTCCATTACTTTAACTCTGTACTAGTTTACATAAGACATCTTTATATTTAAGTTCTATCACATACAGTTTGCTCCAACAAATGAAATGTGATAAAAACTGATGCATAATTTGGGAAAATTGAATTTAGATTTGCAAAAATGAAATTTGGTGTTCAATCTAAAAGTGAATAAATTTTGCTTATTTTTTTAACTACTTTTTTATGTCCTTTTGACCATACGATGACAGTAAATACTTAAAATCATTAAAGAAATGTGGTTAGTAGTATTTCGCTTATTTTATGTGCAATATTTTTATATACACGTCACATAGTGTGTAGCTGGCTCGTCTGCGGCTCAGATTCCCCTCATAAAGCCTCCGATTAATGTCTTCCCTCCAACCGAGCTCCCGTCTCGATTAAGCGATATTCAACAACCTGAGTTAGTATTTTAGTTAAAAATATTTCTTTAAGATTGTTGTAATAAAATTTTAATGCGACTATGCCACGTTTCTACATATAATACTTACCTATATGTTAAAACTAAATTACTTCTAGGCATACAGAATCGGGTTCAAATTATTCTTCACCTATTTTAATATATTAACTGTATGTGTTTATTATAATCTATTTATTAATTTAATATTGTATATGTACCTCTAATTAATAAGAGTTTTCCTAAACTAGACTAGTTTTATTGTTAGGTACATTTTATCGCCATAGTGTATATATTTATATACCCAATAAATACGACACGCTATATAAAGTAATTGTATTTATGTCTGTACATTTAATACGAACTAATAAATTCAAATTTTATCTAAGAATTAAATATAATACTTATTAAAACCCCTGTTGTATATACCCACATATATCTACAAAAACATACGATAGATTAAAAAAGTATGAGTCCGTCTAATGATCGCTTCTGATTGTCTAGTAATTTCTGTGGACACTGGAGTTTTAGAAGCTATGTATAGATACACTGGCATGAAGTATTAAATTTTTATAAATATTATTATACTTTATATTTTGGACTAGTTTAAACATTTGTATAAGAGATTGTTATCATTTTCGAGACAAAATTAGTACTGGCAGAAAGAAAACTTTTTAGACATTTACATAATAAGCTTTTCCATATGATAAAGTCGGTAATAATATAAATTTAACACATATAATGTAAAGTCGGTAAAAAGAATATTGGTAATAAGCTTATACTACAAAAAAGGAATTCTATAATAATAATTCAGATAGACACTACATTCATTTCTATGTAAGAGTAGGTACCTATTGAAGTGCGGGTCACTGGCTAGTTTATAAATGTAAATAGTAATATATGCTGGTATTTTAATAAATAGATATACAAACATTACACTTAACGACGTATATAATAAAATCAACCAATGCCATATGGCCATTGATACTGGGGTATACTCGATATAATATATTCAATCTAATTTCAAAATTACATAACAATTTAACCCTATCTGGAGTAGATAGCCGCTCGTAAAACAAAATCACAAGTGGTAGGGGAATGTACGCAGGCGTTGGAGGCCTCGATAAACTTAGTAACAGATCGATGACAGTTTCCAGTTATATCACGAGTTATAGATAATGTTATTTTCAAAATTTAAATTTAGCAGTAATCGCTCTCGGTTAATTCTTATCGGCTATCTTTGGCCGCAACGCAATGTCGCGTTGTACTGAAATGTCTAGACGGAGTTCTCGGTTCGATGTTCGGTTAAAGGCCCGGACAAAAGGTCACAATTTAATTTAAAAAAAACCTACACGCTCGGTGCAATATTATGACATTATCTGTATTTATACTCGTTGGCGAAATGGAATTAAGTTGGAAACGGATTAATGTGGAATTTAATACCGACTTTAATGAAAAAAAGCTCTAGATAGGTATATATCAAAATATAATTAATTAAGAATTAAAAATTCTTAAAACTATTTTAGAAACGTATTATATAATTGTAATTATGTAAATGAGCTAAATAATTCATATTTGAAGAAGATACTACAGCTGTAGGTAGATATATAGAATAGTTCAGCTAATTGTATCTGAATTGAATTTGTTATTAACAAATTCCAGACTAAATTATTACAAAATTTTACTTTTAAGATTAAGGGTGAAGCTATTAACTACATCCATTAAAACGGTATATATAACAATGAGATTTCGAATGAAAATTACAACAACCAGTATAATAATCATATTGGGAAAATGGTTTAAAAAATAGTGAAAATATTTCCTACCATAACATTAGATAATATAAAATATTCATAAAATAGTAAAGGTGTGGCTATTAGTGCTACGATTCAGCATTTGTCTTAGATTACCAGTAAAGGTTGTATAAAAAGACTTTATAGAGTTTCGTATCGTCTTCGCCGTTTTATTGTAGCATTTTATACCTAAATTTATCTATTTCTCTGGAACAGTACTCTTGTTCTAAGTAAAAGGTACTTTATGTCCATTGCTGTGTGTTTGACAACTTGTTTGTAATATTTCGTCACAATTCGTTATGTAGCTAAGGTGTAAAGCGTAACAAATAAACACACATTCGTATTTATGATATTACTCCGCATTATATAAACGATCCATATTAGATAACTAAATTCAAATTTATTGACGTGATAACGTCTTATAAATCGATGAACGCCGGCTGTACGCACGAAAAAGCATGACTCATAGTCACGTTCCCCCTGAGCCGAGCGTGCAAGCGAGAGCGTGGAACAGGCGATAGAGCGGCACGATCGACCTAAGCATTCGGTTTTTACACATCTATTCATATATTGAATAATTCAATTCATAAAAGTATGCAATTTTTATCAATGTTTTCTTATGCCATTATCACGTTAAAATATCGTCCGTAAACCAACATGAACCATTTATAAGCGGAGGGTAAATCTGATTATTGGAGTGGCGACGCAAAGACGAATTTTGCACTATTAACGAAATACTCAAAAAAAATTGCAACTCTATTTATATAACTGTAAGATTCAAACTGTTTTGCAGGCCACTCGTTCTACTAGTGTTCCGCGGCATACGTCGACGACGTAACGCTCTATGATAATTGCCGCAAAAACACCGCGCCTGCGCCTAGTTTAATTTTTATATTTAATAAACATGAATATTTATATAATAAAATAAATAACCAATCATTATTTTATGGACTAATTTGTATAACTTTATCCTTTCACTAAGTCATAGCTGACTATTGTCGTAATCTATTCTTTTTTGGATATAACTTATACAACACAATTTCGATGTTTCACATCTCCCAGGCGTTCCGTGACGCCTCAATTTTTTTTTCTTTATTCAATGAATACTTGTCTTATTTCAATATATTCCCATAACGAATTATAAAATAGTAGTAAATTTAATGCCATATACCTACAACAAGTTATAAGTTTTAAAGGCGAATGCATTAAATTGGAATAATCCACCTCTAACCCTCCCATCTTTAGATAAGCTTCTTATAGTTATGTTCTTACTAAGTAAAAGGATTTCTAAGTTAAAGCCAACTTTGCTTAAACCTTGACCTTTCTTTATGTATACTTGAAATATCGCATAGAATGTATAATTTAAAATATACTGATAAGCCTGGATCCTTCAAAAAATCTATGTAAATACGGTAGAAAAAAAATCATTGTAGATAAGTAATTTATTCAGAGTGGGATCTTCCCTGTACGACCCTTGCTTGGAAAATATGTCGGGGATAATATCATTCTTAGGGATCTTGAGAACACCTGATGTCCACAAATCAGCCGAATTAGGGGATGACCCTCTTTTAAATTTCGCTGATCTATGTAACTTTTTAATACATACCGTTTTGGTTACTCAGTTGTTAGCTTAATATTTTTTTGCTTGTAGGTATTTACAAAAAAATAGTACCGTGACGTAGTTATTTCTTATGCTCCAAATGTTGGATTAATCTATTTAGGTAACTACATAATGGAAATATCGTTCTTTGAGTGCCAATCATCCCAAAATTATTGAGTATATCAACATAAGACTCTGACCATTCAATATGGAATTTTTCGTAGATAACTCTAAGTTACCTATTCTTAGGATTTTATATACCTTTGGCATTTTTTGATGCCTAAAAAAGCCGGCCAGAATCATCTAGTCACAAATAATTGTAACATAATATGTGAATATTCTTTACGTGTACCTACTCAATATAGATCTTATATACTGTACTTAAGTACAGTTATATATATACTAATAACCATATTTATATTTATAATTTAGATACTATTTCATTGTGATAAAAGCACTCCTAGGTTACTGAAAAATATTTTTAAATATAATTTATATATTGTACTTCCTAAGTTGTTAGAATTAAAAATATATACCTATAGGCAACATAACAATTTTTTAGGTACTCCATATTAGTTGTTACTCACACTATTTTCTACGTATAAATAAATTTCCACCTATTAAAATTAAAAATATTTTCAATGTCCACCACCACATAATAGACTTCCAGATTTTATTAGAAAGCATCCAACTTTTTTTTTCGGACTGACTACGCTATTGACCTAGCAAGGTCTTAACAGCTTTACCGAACAACAAATCATCCAGCCTTTTGGCGTCTTTAAATAACAAATATATAATCAAACACAGAGGGTGTAAGGGGTGAGGGGTGTTAGGGGTGTTTGGGGTGTAAGGGGTGTCGGGTAACATCTTAAGACTTGAGACATCCAAGCCAATCTCATCTGCACGTGGTGCTCCCTGCTGAATAACGAACGAGGCAATGGCGACAGCGGGGTGGTAGGGTTTTACAGCCCGACTGGGTCGCAACCACCATGTATATGGCGAAAAAGCCCGTCATAGTGACTCGCTTCTGTGCGTCGCGTTTCGGGATCAGCCTGTGCATATCCAGTACCGGGTGACTTTCGTCATTATGGCCGGCATGACAGCGGCGACCGGCGATGGATAATCTGTCTCTCGGTGGTTGCCGATGTTTTTAGATTGTACTATGCTTACCATCAGGCATAGTGCAGTCACTTGGTCGTGCTACAATAAAAAAAAAAACTTTTACATCGATAATAGATACACCAATTAAGTTATTCAAAACGATTAATTCTCTAAAAATGGCTTTGAAGCCTTTATAATACATTTTGGTTACATTTAAATCTTCCTAACCAAATGGGCGTTGAGATAATACTATAGGTATAGACGTACGTCCGTTGGATATGTTGCAATTAATTCCTTATACAGCTATATTACTAAACTACTCATATATGGATATAAAAACAACAAAAAACAATAGCTAAATATTATAATTATCAAACGCTTTAGTAGTTAATCTACGTTTATGAAATAAACACGTATTTTAAAAACCATCAAGTAATTACAGCTAAAATTGACCGTACTATTAAATTAACAAATGGCGGGTACGTTTACCCACCCCTGAACGTACGGTAGAATGTTCTCTCTAATTATGTTAATCTCGGAATAAAGCTATGCAACCACACTTGTACGTCTACTCGACCCCGCAGTAGCTACAGACCGACATTGTGCCTGTTCACTACCTTCTACAAAATTTACTCTAACAGATAGATTTTATATATATGTATATCGTATATTTGCTTTCCATTTTATACCTTTTGTGGGTTAGATAATTGTTAATACAAATTTAATTAACCAAGAATATATTTTCAAACAAAAATTCAAATTAACTCTTCTATACTGTGAGATATTATAAAGCGAAACTATGTAGATATTTTTCGGAATGGATAAATAAAAAATAGTTAATCCATTTTTAAATTATTTCACTCAGAAGGTTATATTATGTGCAAGTAGCATGGGCTGTATTTTATTTTCAAGATCCTTCGTTAACGCGTTCAAAGTTAGTAAAATTGTAGTCAGAATGATACAGACAAAAATGTTATAATTGATATTCAGCGTACAAAATATTTATTTATGTTTTGTTAAATTTAATATTTTAAATTTGATGTATATTTGTAGTAATCCTAGCGTTTTTAATCTGAAAATTTGTCCCCATTATAACAAATGTGTGTTTGTTCAAAGTTAATCCTCTTACATTAATGTAACTTAACTTTATATGGTCTTGGTAAAAGGCTGAACTTAGAAAAAAAAATGATCAAGTTCAATTAGTTTATAATTGAAGGAAACATGATAAAATTAATATACAAATAATAGCTATAACATAAAACATATTACCTAATATCCGATCGGTATTCGTGTCAGAAAAAACGCGAAAACTCATTTCTCTAACATCAGAAATACGGACGAAATGTAGGTAATGAAAGGCTTTGTCATAAAGAGGCGTAATTTATTTGACTCGGGTTCTCGGCCTGTGGCTTTACTTGGGGTCTAGTTAAAATGGTTACGTGTTCGTGACTGTAAAAGTTTTAAATATGGTTGATATTTGATATTATTGTAATTTGTTGTATTCCTGCATAATACTATCAATATCTATATACCTACTTACGAGATTATAAACCAAAGATCAATATAAATTTTACTGACCAGAATAGACAATGTAAATAACCAAATTTACTAAATGTCAAAATAAAAGCTTTCTACTGAGTGGATATAAAAGTGTAGGGGAGAGTGGGAGAATTGGGAACACTTAACTTCAAACGCTAAAAGATGATAGAAAAAAGTTATAAACTAAATCAAATTTTATTGCTACATGAACTTTAGTTATCTATGTACTTAGTAGTCATAAAACGTTATTTTAATTTTACGTTTTAATAAAAATATAAACTAAAACAAAAAACATTGCCGTTCCTCTTTACCCGATACCCTATGGGGTAATTGAGATCATCCCGTGGGAGAAATGGAAATCGTATGAGGTAATTAAAAAAGACGCTTGATCGATCTTTCTTATGTAATTACGAAGCATCTGAAATAATTTGTAAAGTTTAAATACTCTTACACAATCAACCAGTAGTACTATGGGTAATTAGGAGGGTAAGGGGTAATTGGAAACGTTCCAAATTACTCACCTAATGTCGTTCCCAAATACCCGAATCAGTTAATATACATAAAAATTGCCGTCACTCTCAAAAGCATTTTTTATTACCTTCAATCTATGTTGTATTTGAAAACAGATACTGTGTGTATGATATGAGTAAAAACACAATACCTTTGAACTTAAAAATATGATACTTACATGTGTTATAACTGATGACAGAAATTATATCAAAAATATAAAAATAATTGTTCGACTTACCGTGACAAAACTAGTGCGTCCTTTCAATCCCACTTTCGCATACGCAATGAATGGCTCTGCATTCAGCCGTAGAATAGGTTCGCGATAGTGTAGTACGGGGAGATGTACTATTTATCTAACTGGTCCCAATTACCCGCCGTTCTCAATTACCCTACTCTCCCCTATACGCTACTTTTAACAAAAAAAAAATTATAAAATTTTTATTTGTACATTCTGAGTAAGGTCCAATTCGGCCAAACCATTTTTGATGAGGATTTCACTGGTAGATGAAATTATAAGGAGTAAGCCATTATATTTGAAACTATCTATTACCCGCGATGTCGTCCGTAGTGGAATCTGTAAAACGGTTGGAATTATTTTTACGGGACTTTCTCTGGCTGACTTCATAAAGACTTACTTTGGCTATTTTATTTTCGACTAGCTATTACTAGCGACTTTGCCCATCTGGAATATTCTAGGCGATTGAACCGATTATCAGAGCATCTTCGGTGGCAGATAAATGTTTTTTTTTTTCTCGAACTGACTACGCTATTGATCTGGAAAGGTTTTTACAGCTTCACCGGACTACTAAGGCGAGCGCTTAAGGCACTTAGCCGATTTTATTTAAGTAACTAGCTTAAGAATGCACGGCACACCTCGGCTTGACTGTTGCCTGTTTCATGCAAGCAGACAAATAGCGTTATTAGAAGTAACTAATGCTATTTTATTTTTGATTGCATGCGTATAAAGTAACGGGTAAAATTGTAAAATTCAAGTATTTTATAGTTTTTTTTTTATAGTTCACAGTATATTATGTTTTCTTCGCGTAAAAGCTATGACTTGTTATTGATTTGCTAACACTTAGCTTATGTTCAGTAAAAATATCAACCTTTTTGTTAGGTATAAAATATTTGTACTCTGTGATACATGTTGGCTAATAGCCAGGTAATTTAAAGTAGGTAACTAACTGATGCTTCAAACTTAGGAAGTACTATATGCACTTAGGAAGCAACTATTACAATGAAAATAACTTTGCACATACATAAATAACATGTTATGAATAATTTACAGTTACTTACAGTACATCATATAAATACGTATAGGTAGCTAAGTAGAAACTGTTTTATACATACAGGAAGTCTTTTTCTTTTATAAAATCCTATAGTTAGACCACGACTATGTCTACAATAAAAATTTAATAACAAGAGCGAGATAAAATATAGCTTAGCGTCATTCATTAGCACGTTATATTAAGATGGGTATTATATAAACTTTTTACACTAACTACACTTGAGTACTTACTGTAATGTTAAACACTCAACTGTAAATAATACTGATTTTTCAAAAGATCATCTAATTAGTCCAAACATACCAAAACATATTTTTATGTATCAACGAAATATTAGGTAGTAGAGCCACGCTGAAGGTATTTTTGGTTTCAGCATGAATGCAGTTCGTCCGGGGTAGTACCAACCTCTCACTGAAAACCGACGCGATTTAACAGTGCTGGCATTTTTGCGTTTAGTTCAGTCAGTGAGAGCGCCGGAGGCCCATCTTCTTTACCCTCTCCTCCCCTCTCGTCTCCCTGCTCCAATCCTCTTACCCCAATCCCTTTCTCTTCTGTCCCCCAAACACAGGCTGGCAACGCATTTGCAACTCCTTTGGTGTTACTTTGATTACTAAGTAAGTTATAAGAGTAAGTGTTTAACTTGTTCTAGACGCCTCGAATCATACATCACAATGTGTACAGCACGCGAAAATGAAAAAAGAATGTTACTATAAAAATAATAGTAGTAACTCTGTGAAACTACAAATTGTAACATGAAATGTCGTGATAAATGTTAAGCACTGGCATTCCCTGTAGAGTATTTATAAAACTAATAGAATAACACTATACACAAACTATTTGCATTGCGGATTCAGTTTTAATTATGTGTAATGTCAATGAGTAAGTATTTCATTTAAATTAGGGATTTCCACGGACATTATTATAACTATACATACGTAAGCTCCCTACATTCAAAGTTGACAATTTTACAAGAACATATTTCGTTAACATGTCTCAGCAAAGATAACAAATTGTTATTTATGTGTAAACTTACGTATAAAGTTTTTCGGAAAAAATAAAAATTACAATTTTTCTCTGGATATGATATATTTTAGAAAACAAATTGTATATCAACTCTTTGTATTTACGTGTCGTAAGGCGCGGGACACATGTGTTCGAGACTTAGGTCTGGAGACAACAATTTAGAATATAGCTCGGGGTGAATGTGTCGAATATGAAACAAGGTAGCGTTAGAAAATAGATCGTGTCGAACGGATTTTATTTTCCTTTTTTTTTAATAAGATACGTGATTTTTTTATGTTGCATGATATAATGATGGCATTATATGAATCGTAAGGACAGCGCAGTACAAAAGCAACAATGAACACCGTTAATCGTTTCGATGCTGGTCTGCAAACATTTTAGTGACTTGTAATAGCTGTATGTTATCCACTCGCTTGGTTATTAAATACTAACTTTTGCTCGCAATTTCACTCGCATGAGTATATACTTGATCTAGATCTTGGGAACGATGTATTTTTTCTGGAAGAGAGGTTAAAACTTGTATGTAAAATTTTTTGAGGATCGGTTAAATCGTTAAGACGTAAAAGTGTGAACAAATTTTCTTTCGCATTTATAATATTAGTTAGGATAAGCGTAATTTTGTTGTGAAACATCTATAAGCGCGGGTAAACCTGACTGTTGGAGTGGCGATTGTGTGAGACGTGGCGACGGGATGCCATGCGCAACCGACTGTGTGCAATATCTCTTACCGCAATAAGCTTTTGGGCGTTTGGAGGTGTTAGGGGTGTCGAATAACATCTTAAGACTTGAGACACCCAAGCCAACCTCACCTGCACGTGGTGCACCCTGCTGATCAACGAACGAGGCAATGGCGAGAGCGGGGTGGTAGGGTTTTACAGCCCGACTGGGTCGCAACCACTATGCATATGGCGAAAAAGCCCGTCATAGTGACTCGCTTCTGCGCGTCGCGTTTCGGGATCAGCCTGTGCATATCCAGTACCAGGCGACTTTCGTCATTATGGCCGGCATGATAGCGGCGACCGGCGATGGATAATCTGTCTCTCGGTGGTTGCCGATGTTTTTGGATTGTACTATTCTTAACATCAGGCTTAGTGCAGTCACTTTGTCATGCTTCTATAAAAAAAAAAGCTCGCATACCTATAGTGTAATTTGAGAATTGGAGAATGTGAGATTCGTTCTATTTGAACAATTTTGATGCTTCACATTAGCAAGGCGTCCCGTGAAGGCTCAATTTTTGTATTTTGAGTGTTAGCTTGCGTCCTGTCAGAAATAATAGCAATGACTAATCATCAAATCAACAAATATTAATAAAAATACGTACACCAACAATCAAATTATTTAAATTTCTATTTGTTTGCTATGTTGTTTACACAATAATTCGACATGAAATTATTAATTACGGATATTATTTAACTGTATTATCATCGAAAACATATTCAAGTAGCGACATAAATCAAAATATCATTAAATATACGAAATTAACGGTTCTCATAGTAGTAAATTTAATACGATCTTAAAATGTAAATATGCCTTTACATGGCTATGGAGACATACCCATGTATTTGGATAGGTTTATGTTATCGTTATGTTTTATTTATTTATCATAAATTAATTTTATAATCATCCGCGGCGTTTTATGCATCTATAAAATGAAACGGTGGACGTAAAACGAAATGTCATACGCTTGCAGACGGTCTTTGTGAAAGGGCAAACGTTCGGTAGCCGCTGAAAATGTTGTATGTACGCGCCAAGACTTGAATTACGTCGCTATGAAATTCATTCGATATTTTGTTTAAGTATATCTCATCTTTGAACGTTAATGACGTATGAATGCATTTGAATATATCATTACTAACTTTATTGTGCAATTGATACCGCCTAATTAATATAAGGTTTTATGTCAATTACATAAAAATGGTTACGGAAGTAACGAGCTTACTATTGATATTCTATACCTTTTCCCTGAATTGATCAATATGTAAACGATCAATCGAACTTTTTTATTACAGTAAAGATGTTATCTCTAGGTATTTTATGAACTAATTTTCTTACTATTTATATAAAAACATAAATAATATGTAATGATAATGTATCAGTTGTCTACGCCCACTTATAAGTTTAATTTATTGAATATAAATAATATTATTTATTAAGTTTATTATTTATTTTATTTTTATTTATTTAGTAAGATTATCTGCGCACTTATGTGCACTATACGTATTACAAAAGTAATAAAATGTAATATTGAGTAGTGAATGAAATTGAATTAAATTTTGGTAAAAAAACCACTACAGGTATTTTCAAATATAGAAAACCGTGCTTATGTGTTAAAACAAAAATAATAATTTTGGAGATGCTTACGTTCCTATTATTTTCAATTTATAATTAGAATAGATTAAGGTATAAAGTGTTTTCAATTAATAAACGTAGTTAATTCATAGAACATAGTTAATAAATTGAGTAAACAAACAAGTTATAACATATTTTAGCGATCCAACTGCGAGAGTTTGTCGTAATACCAAAATTACCAATATCTTATTATTTATTTTAATTTTACAATTCTTTCTTAGAGATACAAATTGTTTATGTAATCAAATTAAATATCTATCTACATATTTTACTTTGAAGTATGTCTTGGGTGTTTAGAATGAATTTATGCCATCTTTTTTGTACCCAGTACTATATTTACCCTAGCTGTAGATGGTTTAGATAACTATCAACACGAATTGTAACCCTTGTCCCATCCGCTAAATTGGTTGCATTTCCATGCGAAATTTTAAGAGGGCACCAACTTGAATAAGTCGTATTGTGTATCTGGAATATCACAACCACACTTTGAATAACTAATTTAAGGTTATAAAACAAGACTATCTGCTATTCGTGGCTTCGCTCGTATTAATGTAGATATCTCAGGAATCATATCTTTTCAAAATAAAAGCTATCATAAGTAATTTTCTGTACCTTTGACAAACCTTACCTTTGACGAAAAAAAATTATGACAATTCGTTTAGTAGTGACGGCGTAAAAACGTATCAAATAAGCAATTTTTTTTCGAACTGACTACGCTATTGACCTAGCAAAGTCTTAACAGCAATACCTCAAATAAGCAAACCAACATTCATTTCATAATTAAAAAATAGCTCTAATAAAATTAAACACTAGAATCAAACAGCATATAAAAAAAGTGTTGAGCTAATTTTAATCTACTTCTCATGTAAAAGCGATAGTTATCGACTGTGTTCGCATTACATAACATTGTTAACTCTAGTAACAAGAAAATATGGTCTAACGCCACATATTACAGAGTTTATGGATGAAAAATGCATACCATAAAAACCTTATCTATGTATATACGTATATACATATTCACAAAGTATATCCACTCATTTTTACATACATAAAAATAAAGTACATATATACGACACAGAGGTAATAAACGTAAACAAATTAAGAATTATAAATAGTCTCTACACAAAGTTAAGTCCCAAGATCCTCTATTCAATAGCAACGTCGATGTTGTATTAGATGTACCGAAAATAGAACATTTTAATTTGAAGTTAAATCTTCGAACTCAAGGTTGAATTTAGAATGGAAGTTAGAAACATGTGTGATATTATAGAACTGAGTAAGTTCGTAAAGAACCACTCCACACAGCACAGGCTGATGACAGCGAGACCACAAGAATCGCTACGACGAATAATCGCTACAAGTTTTATAGGTCGTAATTGTTGTCATAAAATGGTAACAAAAGTTGTTTTTACGTTCGGCACGAGAGGCGTGTTTATCATCCCGTAGAACGATTCACTCTTACACAACACAATTATTACGATGGGAACCACCTTTTTATGACATTTTAATTGTTTTACACGATTTTTAGGTGTTTTCACATGGTTCCTTGCGGTAGATCAGTAGCGGAACTTTATTGATGCTATTAATTTTTTTCCGAAGTAGTTTTATGAACAATAAAATATATATAAAATAAACGTTATGTTAAAGTTCATTGCTTGGCGTAATTTTGAGATTTCACATCAGGCTTTTCTTAGCAAAACCGCATACATAAACGTAGCCAATTATATGACGTCGGTAAATTACCTTAAGTATTTTAATTAAGCTCGCCATGTAGATATGAATGTATAAGCGTATAATGTAATAAGGAGGACGGATGAAGGGAATATATTAAAATATTTAATTAGGGTTCGAGCGAAAACAGGCTCCGCGAGACTCGTCCCATCTGTTCCACGGTTTTAACTGTGTTAAGTTGCTTAGGTAGGTATACTGCGGATATTAAATAATAATAATCAAAAATCTTATATTGTGTGTTCTCTGTATTTGTATAACGATTACTACGAGCATAAAGTTTATTAATGAATTCGATTCGAGCGTGACTCTCGAGTTTAATGGACACCTACGCACGAACATAATAGATATACACTTTAAACGTATGTGTATAGCGTGTACCTACCAGTTGTGTTTATTCAGTAACACACGGTAAGGGATATTTTCCAATTTGTAGGCGTAGTTCGACGTCCGTCCTCGGGCGCCAACTGACTCACCGGCTATGGCCGATTGTTCGACACTAAACGTCAATGGAATCGGTAACTCAAGCATTTTACGACCGACTTAAATAATATATGGGGCGTTGCGTAATTTTCCTTTAGTTACACGTTACGTACACGTCGGTACAAATATTGACTTTGATTTCTGATAGACAATTAATATTTTTGAAAATGTTCGACAGTTCAAACCAAAATAGTCCCGGAGGTGCAGCGTAACTTCTCGTATTCATTAATCTAAAGGAATACTAAACATAAATATTTTCGGTCGTTAATCCACAGAGTATTCGGTTTTAACACTTTTTTATACAATAAACAATTCTCGGCGCTCGTTAACAAGAAAGATGAGCTCTAAATGCTTGGGTTTATGGACATTAAAGTTGACGCCACGTGTCGTGCGTAGAACACTCTCTGCTCGAGTTATACTGTATACTGGTACTAAAGTAGTCTGAAGATTTACAAGTTTATTATATCGGAAATTAAACAAATACCGTATAATGTTGAATTTTTAGAAGAATTTTCGAACAGCTAAATATCTGTTTCAGTATCTTCTATAGACCAGTCATTATATAAGTTGAGATTTTCATTATTATGTTTCCAGAAGAACATTTGTAACTAAAACTAGGAAGACAATTACAAGGTAAAATCATAGAAAATACTGAAATACAGTTTTTTTATTATATCATAGGAGGCAAACGTTTTTTTTTCTCGAACTGACTACGCTATTAGCCTTGCTTAGGGCCTTCACAGCTTCAGCTACTGAGGCAAACATACAGGCGGGTCACCTGATGTTAAGTGATCACCACCGTCCACAGACACCAGCAACACCAGAGGAGTCGCAAGTGCGTTGTCAGTCTTCATTGTTGGAGAAGGGGGAGAGAGGGAAGGGAGTGGGAGGGAGGTGGGCCTCCGGCGTTCTCACTGACCGAACGAAACGCAACAATGCAAGCACTGTTACTTCACCTATGTTTTCTGTGATAGGGTGGTACTACTCCGGAGGAATCGACCCATTCATGCAGAAACCAGTTGGGTCGGGTAATCATCACCGTGGCTTTGCCTCCTACCAGAGAATAGGCTAGATATTTGGCCTTAATATCGTTATATAGTATAAAACAAAGTACCCTGTCTGTCTGTTTGTTCGCGATAAACTCAAAAACTACTAAACGGACTTTCGTACGGTCATCACTAGTAAAAAACAGTGATTCATGAAGATGGTTTTGTTATTTGTCAAGGATTTTTTTTTATAAGGGTGGGATAACGTCTGCCGGGCCTGCTAGTTGAATATAAAATATCTACATTTAAAGTGGGATTTTGTGATGAGGTAACGAAATAACCGTTTGTATCTAAAAAATTTGCTCGTTTAAAGATTCGCGTTAAACTTACTCAGGAATGTATATAATTGTTTTAAAATATATAGAATATTCGAAGTATAAGATAAAAATATCAGTCTCCATAGTAAATTTTTAGATAACCTATAAAATCTATACGTTTTTAGATAACCACGCCTTTTTTCTGAACGAAAATATGCATTATGTTTAATTTAAGTTATATATAAGCGTGTGTGTCTCTCAAAAAGATTTATATTAAAATAAAATATTCTAGGCAATATAAAAACCCAACTATATAATTTCACCTACAGATATATTGGATATCAAAATAAAAAAAAATCTATCGTAGAGTCTATTAGGTCGTCGACCTCGCAGCGTGAAGCTATTATAATTTGATCTATTCGAAAACTATATATTATTTGTAAGATAATACCATAAAAAGGCAAACGTGTTTAGAAAAGTAAACGCTTACGAAATGTATAAATTATTATGCAGACATTTTTTCAAACTATAGAAATAGTTATACTTAGGTATTGTTCAAAAAATTTATAAATAGATAGCTAATGTAGCAATATTCTTAGATATACGTTGAACTGGAAATTATTAAGAAATTGTATTGAATATAAAGAGACAGTGTGAACGGGTGTGGGATGTGTAAAGAATATGACAGAAAGTATTGTCTTCGAATACTTTGCAGGAACATAAAACGACGGTAATAGAAGAAAGAAATAAAGAATATATCACGACCACATGATATATAAAGAAAACAAACATAATTAATTAGATATGTCCAACAATAACACCCTCATTCAACATGCAGTTTGCAGTACAACTGAGTGGTACTATAACGCTGATTAGTCGGTAGCTTAACAAACAGTACCTGGACGACCGAGCCTAGCTCGGTTCTTCAAAAAACATTTTTAAATTAAAATAAACTGTTGGTTTGCCTCACAAAATTAGCATTTTTTTCACATAAAATCTAGCTAGATCGATTTTTCGCCCCCGAAACTACCTACATACTACGTTTCACAGAAACAGATGACGCAGTTTCCGAGATCCTGAATATATACAAATATAAAAATATACAAGAATTGCTCGTTTAAAGGAATAGATATTACAGAACTTATAAATTATCAATAATAAATAATAAAAACATTAAATTAAATGTACAAGAATGCAATAATGTAATACAGGTTAACTACAAATAAAACAAAAATACTACAAATGCCGAGTGTTGTCAAAAATTGAAAAGTTGCAAACGTGGTTGTCAATATGCCTCTCACTATTCCACTGTACAGTGGCTACTATAAGCCAACATACCGGTGAGAAAATTACAGAACATAGATAGATGGAGCTAAGTTTAATGTACACCTACTAAATTAGAACCACTCTTAAAAAGAACACGAATATTATTATTGGCATTTAACTTACAACAAATATTTCTTCAATATATATTTTTAACTCTTCTCATTTTTTCTTTACCTATATGACACGATCAGTTCGAAAAAAAAAACATACCAGGGGCGGTGAAACGTTAATCCAACGAGTGATGGCAAATTTAAATAGTACAAAGTATGCAATGAAATACCTGGAAACTTTCATAAC
This sequence comes from Antheraea mylitta, assembly GCA_014332785.1. Taxonomy (NCBI): domain Eukaryota; kingdom Metazoa; phylum Arthropoda; class Insecta; order Lepidoptera; family Saturniidae; genus Antheraea; species Antheraea mylitta. The sequence goes on along the minus strand of JACEII010000021.1, from coordinate 5,040,069 downwards.
GTTTGAATTAATTACAATGTTAATAACCTACTATTTAATTATGTCGTAGAGTAAAGACGAGAGTCAGTTAGAGTCCCTATGTATTTTAGTTCAGAAAGTTCACTAGTTCAGTGGTATTTCGTTAAAAATTACTATCGTAGACGTCCCTGTACAACCTGACGATATTATACATGATATGTATTAGAATGTAACACACCGGTGCGAACCGCAGGTAGGAAAACAGATACCTCGATTTATAAATAGGTAAGCGAGCGTAAATAGAATCGGTTGTATCGACTTTGAGCCGCTACCAATCAATACGTTACATGTTCGAACTAACACGACTTAAGTTCTTGGAGGTTTGTTATACGAAAACAGAATTTATTGTCGCTGTTTAGATTACAGATTCGTTAAACAAATATAAAAGAATGTTCGCATTATATCCAACTGAAATAGAAGGAAATATATCTGTACGTTATAGTTATAACCTCATGTTGCACACATACTTGGAATATATCTACTATCTTTATAAGTAATTATTATGTGCGAGTTAGAAAGCTTATTAACAACAAAGTAACATATGATTTTTAACAGAGTTCGAAAAAGGAAGAGGTTCCTATGTTCGGCTGTATGTATTTTTTTTTAATGTTTGTTAATCGATATCTGCGTCAGTTGTCAACCGATTTTAATGATTCTTTTTTTATTTCATTTAAATTGGGTAGGTATGCAAAGATATATTTACTTGTGGGCTTACCACTAAGCACACATTTATTAACCATAGATATGCCTTGAATAGGAATAATTATAATAAAAGTTTTTTTGTTCTTTGTCGAATCCAAGATGTAGGTGACGATACTTGAAAAGTCTGAACTAAATAAAAAAATATTCAGTTTTAGTTTTGCAGTCGTAGAATATTTTTGAGCAACCATCTCCCTATATTATGGATAAAGTTGTGAAACGAAACCCGGGGTCTTAAAGAAAATTTTAAAACTTTTATCTTTAACTTTGATAACGTACCTATTCCGAGATGAATTCGTTATACTTTCGCCGTCGCATCGTTTCCTAAAGCTTTTAGAATGTGAACTGTAAAGTAAAAAAACTTCACGCAATATTTTACTTTGTTATAAGTTATACATTTTCTTTTCATAAAGTAAGAAGGAAATATATATATTCTATTATATATAATTAATTTTAGTGTATCTCTTTAACTTATGAATAAAGAATTACTTTGAAGACTTCCATGCCATTAACATTTGAATAATCTTAACAGTACCACATTATTTATTAATATATAACCTAAGTAAAATAAAATAATAATATACTATGCAATAATAATTAAATAAGGCAATCATTTTAGAAGCCGCAACGGATATAGTGTTCATAATATTTGCAAGAGAATTACAATACTTTTACGAGCGAACTTTACGACTTTGTTTTTTCAATTGCATTTGGTTGACAATTTGAATCGTGTAAATTGTAGCAAAATATTGTTGTGGAATTTCCGAAGCTATTAAAATGCAAATTAGATAGACATTAAATTTATAATAAAGTACTGTAACGTCTACAAAAGTCGACCGGCAGCTATCTTTTTTATTGTATTTATATTCATTTATTTACTTAATTCATATTTTATCTTTATATTTTCTTTAACGGGGAATTATTTTTAATTATATTGATTAGATTTTAATCTTAATTAATTGTATATCAGTATATTTGCCGCATTCCTATCTTGGATAATGAATTATAGATAAGCATATTTTTTTAATGACTACAATTTTAACAAACAGTTCTCCGTAACGCGACTTGATTCAAACTTTCATGGACCAATCTTGAGCCGGGTATACGATTTATGCGAAATTAAACCATTGGAAACACCTGCCAACTCAACGATCCTTCGAACTTATTAACTTCATATCGTAACGTATTATTATTATCTGACCCAAAGAGGTATTCTTTTATTTATAGAACATTTCAATACATTTACCTGTCAAGATAAATAATATTTCATGTAAATCCACGCCCTCATAGAGATTAAATTTTGAAGGGGGCTAATTCATTAAGTTCACGTATAATCGAAAGATTAGTAACACGTGTCGACAGAGATTTCGTTTTTAATATTTATTACAGCCTACATTTTTCCTGGCCCGAGAGGTTTTCTTAAAAATATTTATCCAATATACACAATCAGTACCGCCTCATCATTTATGAAAAATCGTTTCTCCACAGAGAGTCCTCTATAAAAAGCTCATTCCAAATTAAAATTAAGGTCTAGCGTGACTAGTGAAGAGAATACTATATCCACAATAAATATATTAATTTAAAATGAACTTTTAAGTAGCGCATGTAGTTATATTTTCGCGTGCACGCCGATGGATTTAAGACGTATTAACAAAGAACGCCTGTCAAGATAACTGGTTGTTTTTCAAGATCCATTTGTGTGGTAAGCTACACTAGCGTTCCAAATTATTAACGTTTATAAGAACAACAAAACATGTTCGATGTTTTAGTTGAAATAGATAAAGTGTTAATAGGAATATAAAGCTTGGTGTATTATGATTTTTATATGAATTTCTATCTACTTTTGAATCAGGCTTTAAGACGCCTCAAAACGTAATATTGCGTGGAAACTGGCCTCGGTTGTTGTCGTAAGTTAAGTTTATAAAATTATCGAATTACACGCGGGCGTTCATAACTCTTTTATACAGAAATGTAGTTATGAGGAAGAAGTCAACAATATAATAATCCCGAAGCTAATAAACAGTAAATCAAGGTAGTACATATTGTATATAAGGCTATATAACAACAAAAGTACTTACTAATACTTTTAGTTGTGGTATTTTATGTATATAGATTTAGGCTTTCAATTTTATAAACCACATGGTACCATATAACACACATTAGTATCAAGTTTATGTAGATATTGTAGATTATGTAGATCCATATGATATCAGGTGTACAATATACCTCAATCGGACGCTATATTAATATCAAACGTTATTGGGGCCGTATTTTCAGCCCTGGACACTCCGATAGCCCCACGACCTTCCATTAAAAGAAACCATAAAATTACATTATTATGTGTTAATAATTTCAAGCGAAAGAATATGCTTTTATATTCTTTGACATCAAATTAAAAATTAATATTCATTATTCAAAATTCATACCAGATAGTAGTATTTCTGAATTACGAACATTTTTAGGTGTGAAAATATTACTACGACGCTTAATGATTCTATGGGCGTGTGTAAGATTATTTCGACATACTCGAGAAATAAGAATTTTAATAATAATTTCGAAACTTTACTTTTTAATCTGATCGTATCTTAACCCCAGAGTCTTCTTTAATTCCTTAACGATGTTAATTTTGCATAATATTAAGCTTAAGTACGCAGTTTTGTGAAAGCTTTGTAATAAGCTTCACCGAGGCCTTCTGTCGAAATACTGAATTACTATTTAATGCCTTTACTTAAGGATACATGAAATTAATTTACATCATAAGGAATTTTAGAGATGATGCGAATTTGACTACAATATGAAACCTGGAATCGCTTTTTAATTAACTTGATAAGTATATGAGACTTATTAGAAAGATTATTTTGACCTCCATAGGGAATGTTTATTCTAGTATAGAAATTAATAATAGTTTTTTTTCGATCTGACTACGCTATTGACCTAGCAAGGTCTTAACAGCTTCACCGGACTACTGAAGCGAGCGCTTAAGGCACTCAGCCGATTTTATTTGACAACTGGCTCAAGGGTGCACAAGGGTGCATGTTGAAACATATATACATCAACAACTCTTATATACACGAGTATATCGTATAGGATAACTTTCTAAATTATTACAGTTTGATAAGGGAAAAAATAAGACCCTTCCACTTTCATATGTAAGCGCGTATCCGTGCACGTGTGTGGAGGTGATATATGTAATGTTGTTGTAGTGTTGTAAGATTTTGTGTCACTGTATCACGCGAGCAGCATCCTCAAGGACTTTACACCGAGGAAACGGACCTAGGCTTGAGCCGCTGCCGAGGGGGGCCTAATCTGGTAAAATCACTAAATTAATAATAGTATTTTGTTCATTTTCAACAATATATCTAAGTCATTTCAATGAAAACTAAAATAATACTATAAGAAATGATTTTGTAAGTTCTTTGAAGAATTCTGTTTCAATTTAATACCACGATAAACAGAATAAATACAGTAATCATTACATAAATTCTATATGAATACTTTACCACGGAAGTTGATGATTCATCACCTTAAAAAAAGGATATTTCCTAAATAAAGAACATGAGATTATAAACTTATGTGGAATTTGTATATAAAATATTCTTTATTATATTTTCATTACTAATAAAACAGTAGATTGTTGTACGCTTATGCAATCTTGATACTATTCTGAGTCTTTATGCTTAATAAAAATAACGTTCAGTTAAATCAAGCGAATAGATGAAGATTTTATATAAAAATCACTATCGCGGGAAGGCCAGTGTATTTTAGTCATCGTATCTACGTAGCGTTTAGAAAGCCGAAAGGCGTTTACTCTTGAATGTCTCATAAAATTAGTATCTAACTACTTGCCGTAATATCGGACCTGTTTTGAAGAGTACTGAACCCACAAGACGCATGTAGGTATTTTAACATATTAAATGCACTCTGAACAACCTCGTTGTTGTTAAAAGCGTAAAATATCAGAGTTGACCACATATACAGGATTTGGGTGCATGAATAATACTGATTAGCTAAGAAGAATATATATATAAATACTAGCTAGCTCTCTACATCGGCTTAGCACGGATATACCTACTAACGAAAAAAATAACCCATATGAAGTGATGCGCTTATATACATTCGGCAATTGAATTTTATTATAAACACAAATACTTTTTTTATGTGAATGAGGTTTTGAAATTTTAGTGTTTTAAATACATAGTTTGTGGTGTTTTTTTTTTTCGAACTGACTATGCTATTGACCTTGCAAGGCCTTTACAGCTTCACCGGACTAATAAGGCGAGCGCTTAAGGTACTCAGCCGATTTAATTGGCGGTGGCAAGACATGACAATTTTATTCACCTTGGCACGGTCGCCATACATTATTAGGTGTAACGCGCTCTGTAATGACATTACTAATGCCCGGTTTCTAAGGTACTTTAATTGTAGTTTATCTGTTCAATAGCGGTTTCGGTTCGATAACTTGTCAAATTGCGTTTCTGAACACACAATCACACGATAAATGTCAGTAAAACTCAACGGGCCATTGGACAGTTTGTCATATGGATAACTTTATTGAGTCAATAACTATTGGTAGTTTAACCGAGTATCACAGAAACCAGGCATAAGTGTATCATCCCGAGATCAGTAGGTGTGTATGTCCAGCAGCCAAGCAGTGTAATAGGGTCGCAACTACCACAAACATAGTGTTAAATACATCATAGTGATACTTATTTGGTTTTTGCATTGTGGGATAGAATCAAACAGTGTACGCCTATCATAAAACAGATCACTGTTGTTTTTGCATTGTACTGTGCTTCATTAAGCATAATGCTTTTTTTTTCGAACTGACTATGCTATTGGCCTAACAAGGCCTTAATAGATTCACCAGACTAGCAAGCATAGCGCCTTCGCTTTTATATGCTATTAAAAAGATAAGAAATAAATTGAATTTTATTAAAACACTCCTTAAAAGGAAGTATATTAAAACATCACTAATACCATATCTAATTAATTAGGTATATAATGAATATTTATAAAAATATATTGTACGCATTAAAGTCAAATATTTGATTTTAGTTATTTAAAATTTGTAAGACAAATTATCAAAAACAGGTTAATATTTCTTTATTAATTACGACATAAAATAAACATTACATATCACTCGAACAAGTAGAGGTACACGTATATAATACGAGGTATAACAAAATGATCATAAGAATCCAGAATTAATGTGTCCTCTAAAATAAATAGTATACCTATACGGAACCTAAGACAATATCAAGAATATAAACTTTTCCGTAATTGAAAAAGTAAAGTTTCTGTGTTAATTATCTCCATTTTCTCTATCAGATTAATTCCAGCTTAAATATTTTCTCTTGACCAAATTATAATGTTAAATGTTTATATAAGCTACATTTGTGCCGAGGTAGGTCTTATGATTTTATTTTTATGTCGCAGTCATGACCAGTTTTTTTTACGTTGTGTGAATGTGTTCATGTAATTCTAGATGATACGATAATAGTGGCTCGTTGAAATAGAAAATATCATCTTCAGGTAACATAAAGTTAAGCTTAATGTTTACTTCACAGTTCAATTGGCTATTTTATAAACTGTAGGAAAAATAAAACAAACAACTTTAAGTATTAATGCATAATAGGTATAGTATAATATTAAATAATTGTCTATAAAATATCTAAATAAAATTAAGCCCTAATAACTAAACTCATATTTAAATAGTATTGTGTGTAAATTGTGGAAAATTCATAAACACTACATCCAGGTATCAAGCTACATATGAAGCTATTAAAATTTTTGCCTAGTACTTATATCATTGTATACTAGTGGATATGTCCGGCTGTCGTTGTCTCGCCCTGATAAAAAACCTTGAACAAAAAACCTTCACTTTTTCTACTGGTGAAAATTGCAAGAAAATCCATTTAGTAATTTTTGAGTTTATCACGAATAGACAGACAGACAGACGCGGCGGAAGACTTTGTTTTATAATATGTAATGATGAAATTACTCTGTAATAGGAATTAAATGTTTCATTTTATTTAGGGGTGTAATGACCGCTAAGTGACGAATAGACGTTTAGCCGATACTACTCGGTACGCAAAATTAGGTACTTTTTTAAATATTCAAACCGGTTAAAATTATTTTAGCACTGGATTATTTTATCCATGTAGCCAATATTGGAATACTATATTAAAATGAAGACATTTCAATTACATTTTTGATAGTGTTTTAGTTCAGTTTATTTCACTTTGAAGCACTTTTTTGTGACACATTACCAGACTCTTTAGTAGCCTTTTTATACATGGCTGTATAGATAGTTTACAAGTGTTAAATTTCATAGCTACAATTTTTTTAAAAGTTTATTTAAGTATACCATTTTGAAACTTATAAGTAAAACTGATACTGTTAAATGTTATACTTAATAACTTCTGAATAGATCTAAGTTATAGCCGCTCAATATTGCACATAGGTCTAAAACACATGTACAAGTTAAAAGATTTTGAATTATATAGAATTTCCTTCGGTAAAATGTAATATAATACTTTAAATGAATAATTAACGTTGGTATACCTATACATTATTTGCAATTATTTATCTTTAGCTATTATGCACAATTGCACATATGTGTATCTGAAACTAAATAAACATGCTTTTGCTAGTGCACCTTCACTTATTTTAATGTAGATTTGACCTATCCATCGGGAACAGTATTTTTTTGGATGAACGTCTTTTTGTTATTCTATGTCCTTTACTGTACACCTGAATAATGTTAAATAGTTAAGCAATGAAAGCAAAACAAAGAAATTTACATTCGCATTTAAAATATTAGTAAGGATATTTCTCGAAATACATTCAATTTATAGCTTTATTTAGTCATTTTATATTTTTATGTTTATATCTATTAAACAAATAATAAATTAAAGAGTGAATACTTAATAATTCACTATAAATCTAACAAAACCAAAAACTAAAAAAAATATTTGCCTAAGAACCAGTATTACGCTGCTGTTTAATCTACACTTTAGTTAAACCAACCAATTATTAATGATATCAGGTTACAATCATTTTGAAGTTGATTACACATAACTACGGGCTTAGTGACCACGTAATATTGCATGGGCTCCTTATGTATTTGCAATTTCATATTAAAAAAATAAATAAATCAAAACTCATGATGTAGAATGTAAGAGAGCTTCGAAGCAATTTTATTTGTCGAACTGACTAGGCTTTTGCTCTAGCAATGTCTTAACAGCTTCACCGGACTACAACTTCGAAGCAGAAAAAGAAGAGCTCTAACGTCAAAATGATAAGTTGATTACGACATTGAAACTAAAATGTAATTTTGTTCCAATTCAATTAACATTTGATTTTGATCCAATATTCAGGTAATTAAAAACCTGTAGCGTTATTTACGAACCGAGTAATATACAACGTTAAAACGATGTCTCATTAGCCGAGAGCCAGCACTCGTTGCGGTGAGTTACTGCGGTGTGTGGCAGTAAAGTGTGGCACTTGATCGCCAAACATTGGTCTCGGGTAGGTAAACTACATTCGGGAAACAAGATACATAGATTCCGTAAAGTCGATATATTTTCAATCCATATGGGAAAATATATATCTATCTTTCTTAGAAGTTACTGTCACACACATCAACATTCCTTCTCTATTATATTATTTATAAAATAATTTATATTTTTCATTGTATCTACCCTTAAATATATTTTAGGTTATATAGAGTTTTATAATATATTTTTTTATAATTACTGGATTATTGTTATAATAAATTAGCTTTAGTCCGCGGCTTCGCTTACGATAATGTAGTTATCGATCATCCCTCACGAATATATTTTTTTCTCTAGGGTAAAGATGTTCTATATCCATTTTGGTATCAATAATATAAATAATAATATATCAATAATATTCTACATGCATTTCTTCATGCACATTTCGTCATAAAAAAAACGTTTGAGTAATTTACGCGTCAAAGCGTAACAAACAAACAAACTCACATTCGCATTTGTGAAAATAGTTACCAATATTTTTCATAAACCCCTCATTCAATTAGCTATAGGTAGTCGCTAGTATAAACTACATAGATATAATCTATACTAATATTATAAAGCAGAAGAGTTTGTTTGTTTGGTTAATCTTAGAAACTATTGGTCCAATTTGATAAATTCTTGCGGTGTTAGATAGCTCGTTTATCGAGGAAGTTATATATCATCACGATACGACCAATAGGAGCACCAATAGAGAATGTTTCCAAATCGGAGTTAACATACGTATTATTTTAAAGTATTTTCAGCTTCTACGTAAACAAATTTCCGAGTTAAAGTTAGCGTTAGCCCGAAGTAACTATTCTACGCGGATGAAGTTGCGGGCAGGATTTACTAAATCATATAAAATTTTACACTTATTCAAAAGAACAAAAAAGGAAAAGTAAATTTACAAAAATAAATATGCTTAATTGAAATATCTCACTGGCAATGATTCTGCAGATTCTTTTCATATAAAAATATGCTTATAGATAGATTATATACAAACAGTAATTCTATCCATAATATAACACACGTGATTAAGTCGACGATATCGAACTTTAAATTTAAATTATGTAAACTGTCTGTAAATTCCAATTACTTAATCCAATGAAGTGTGTACCGGGAGTGAGTCGTTTGAACCATTAAATTATGCTAAAAGACATTTGCTTATCGTTAATTAACATTAAGTTGTTCTGTTCATAGAAGGAAAGAGATTCTTGCTCTAAATTCGAATGTTAAATGATTTTTTTGGGAAGTGATAATAGTTTAGTGACTACGTTGAGTTTTTCCCTGTCATTTGAATAGATGTAGTCTTGATTCTAAATTTCACTTTACCAATTAAAAGATCAGATCAGATTGAGTTTCTTGCCGGTTCTTCTGGATGACTGGGTCGTTTTCCGAACCGGTGGTGGTTATAACGTTCATAAGTGCCTTCTCAGGGCCTAAATCGAATAAAGTGTTTTAGATTTGATTTGAAAAAAGGCTTCAACTATTCCCTGATTAGAATCAGAATAACAAAAAACAATTCAACTACATATTTTTACATGAAAATGATTTTTCCCCTATACATGCTATACTTTTAATTTTAATCCGAATATAATATTAAACAAATATTGTCACATGCAAGCTTTTAGTTACAATTATTTATCTTTATAAAAGACGTACATTACGAATATTCTATGACACTTCAGATAAAATATATTAGACAAAATTTAACATAGATCTAATTATAACCAGACTTGGCTAATTACGATATATATCATCATTCCACTATATCCTTCTATTTCGTATTTAGGATATTGGACATACAAAATTACGTTTCTATACCTATGTACTCTTTATTTGTAATTTTATTACATAGCATAATTTTTATTTGATAACTAATGCGCACAGACACCTGATAAAATAATATTTATGAATTTAATTACGTATTAGAATAAGAACAATAAGCTACGAACAATATTACGTCGCCTCAGAATTACTAATTTACTTTTAGGGAACAACGCCTCTGGTAACTTATGGCCGAAGGGTCAGAGCGTCCTTGTTTAGGAGTCATCCCTTAAATCCAAATAGATTACACGTGTTCACTCACTGAGCAGGTTTTTTTTTGCTGTGAAAACTTCCTTAAGATAAGTATGGTAACAGATATCGTATATAGAAAATTATATAAAAAACATATCCGAAATCGGCAATTCTAGATCTGTACGTATAATTTTACTCAGTAGTTCTCTTAGTTTATATATATAAAACGAAATCTATTGATTATGATTTTGGAAAGTGAGTTATATATATTGAGGTTAGAATATTTCGATGTGATTCGGAATTCGCATTATTTAAAATATTATTTTTCTTCAATAAATATGGTATATGTATAAATAAAAAATATTTTTCAAATGTATGTAAACGCGTCATTCTAGAACGCTGTACATATTAAACTAATTCCTTTTTTGTTGTTTGTAATCAGGAAAAGGTTGTTGTTAGGAAAAGGTTTTTATGAAAGAAAATGTATTAACAATCGTACGACAAAGCGATAAAATTAAAAATCTCTATATAAAAAGCGAATGAGTGAGTTAAACCGAAGTCAGTAAAGAGATATTTAAAAAGAGTGTTAGAATTTACAGATTTTAGTTCACTTGTTCTATTGAATTTCATTTAATTAATTGGTCGTACTGTGGTTTTAAATAGAAAATGTTTCCAAACTTATTCTCCAATCGGCAAATACGGGCTTGGACTTGCGCAAGTTTCTTCAAACACTTTTAAAATATCGAATATGTAGGTTCATATATAAAAAAAACATACTGTAGTGGTAGGTCAGGACGAGTAAAATACCCTCATATAAAAATCGCTTCACTTTTTATTTTCTTGTATATACATGTAAATCCCTTAATATTAACTGTTTTTTTTTCTCGAACTGGCTACCCTATTGGCCTAACAAGGTCTTAACAACTTCACCGAACTACGACATCGACTGCTTTATACACGGTAATCGAATAACTTATACTTTCGTACAATTGTTATATTATAAAATATATTTTTATCCAACAATACCAAAATACGTCTAAATGTGTTTAGATTATTCCTACTGATAATAAAGGTAGCCTTGACAAATTAAGTACTTAAACCTTTGTCATGAATCACTTTATCTAGTGGTGAAACCGCATGACAACCCGTTCAGTAGTTTTTGAGTTTATTGCAAAGAGACAGACAGACAGACGTAGCAGAGGACTTTGTTTTATAATATCTAGTAATATTGACAAACAAACCTTATTTTTAGTTCACAAATAGTTATTATTATTACCAAATTAGTTTCTATTCAAAAATCTACTACATGTAAACGATTTTCGGGAATTCTTATATTGTGAATCATTAGAAATAAATGATAAAACATACATTTTACGAGTTAAAATACGGTCTTATAAATGTATATTGAATGATGGATGAAATGCATAAATTAAGTTAGTATAATGAACCTAACAATACACATCTTACAAACTAATATAACAATTACATATAATATACTACTCCCTTTACTCTGTACTTTATATATTTACATATATAGGGGAAAGTGGGGTAATTGGGAACACTTAACTTCAAACGCTAAAATATTAGAAAAAGGTTATAAAGTAAATCAAATTTTATTGCTACATAAACTTTAGTTATCTATGTACTTAGTAGTCATAAAACATTGTTTAAAATTTTTCGTTTTAATAAAAATATAAACGAAAACAAAAAACATTGCCGTTCCTGTTTGCCCGATACCCTATGGGGTAATTGAGATCATCCCGTGGGGGAAAAGGGAATGGTATGAGGTAATCAAGAAAGACGTTTGATCGATCTTTCTTACGTAATTACAAGGCATCTGAAATAATTTATAAAGTTTAAATATTTTTACACAATCAACCAGCAGTTCTATGGGTGATTAGGAGGGTAAGGGGTAATTGGGAACGTTCCAAATTATCTAACTAATACCGTTCCCAATTACCCGAATCAGTCAATATACATAAAAATGGCCGCCACTTTCAAAAGCATTTTTCATTAACTTCAATCTATGTTACATTTGAAAACAGATACTGCGTGTATGATATGAGCAAAAACATAATACCTTTGAACTCAAGAATATGATACTTACATGCGTTATAACTGATGACAAAAATATATCGAAAATACAAAAATAATTGTTCGACTTACAGTGACAAAACTAGTGCGTCCTTTCAATCCTACTTTCGCATACGCTATGAATGGCTCTCCATTCAGCCGTAGAATAGGTTCGCGACAGTGTAGTACGGGGAGATGTACTATTTATCTAACTATTCCCATTTACCCGTCGCTCTCAATTACCCCACTCTCCCCTATGTATGTATAGATTCATTACAACGCAGAAGTCTAGCGGTCAAGTTGTCTGGGTAGTCTACAAAGGTCACGGAACAAATTTCCACTGAGACAGAGTAAAGTTATTTAAACTAATGTCTTTACGGCTTACCAAAATAGATTTCTGCTCACCGGACGAAAGTCACACTGCGCTTGGGAAGTGCTGTGTGATTAATTGGTTATTTATCACTAACTGGGTGTTAAAAATATGATTAAGCACCTAATTGTGTTTAAAATATTAATAATCATATGGTTAGATATGAGCCCATACCTAATAATACCGTCAAAAAATTAGAAAAAATAGTCTATCGATAGATCTCTATTTCCACCCAATTTTTTTTCTCGAACTGACTACGCTATTGGCTTAGAAAGGCCTTAACAGCTTCACCGGACTACTATTAAACTCATTGTTTAAACGACTGAATGATTTAAATTTTCATTGTCATCTTGTTTTTACTGCTAATCTCTACAACATTTTTATTGATTTTAAGTTATCTTTTTTAATGTTATCATTACTGCTTGATCGCTACGGAAAAATATAATGATATATAGCCTATATAATGCTCTGAAAGTCCTCATTATTCAACTAAAAGTTTCTACAAAGTCCGATGAGTTATTTCGTATAACAGCCCTAATAAATAGATAAATACATTTAGATGTATTTGAACGTACTTTACTTATATATAAATTATTCAGGTATGTGTCCACAAATTAACAAATATAAAAAAAACTGTATTAAATATTCGCGTCTATACCTATATAGAAATGTTTCCGTCTTAACAAGTTGTTGAGAACACTCACCTCGATTTGTGTTCATTAACAAAACATGATTCCCAAGGTTTTGTGAGACTCGGAAAAAACAAAAACATCTTAAAATTTTGTCATTGAGTAAATAAATGCATAGAAAAATTCTTTCTTGTTATAGGAAAGGCGGGAGAGGGCCTCGCTCGCACGTCGCGTCTGCCTACATATTTTATTGACCCCGTTCGATGCACAAGAGAGGGTGGCGACGAGACTGATCCGACGATACAAATTCAAAGAAAGATTAAAAAACTTTCACACGATCATGTATTAATTTTATTTATAAACATTATTTCAGTGGTAAGTTGTTTTAGTACCTGCTATTGAAAACAACATCGGTGTTAGTATGTTTCCTATTACAAATTCATATAATGTTCATATAAAAAATTAAATAATTAATATGAATGTATTTGTAAATGTTTAAAATCGGTTGTATTAACGTCAAAATTCATTTATAAATATGTCTAATTCCTCATGGAAAACACAGCCAACATAGTTATGTAAATCGATTTATTGTGCCTTGTTCTTTATTAAACTCGTTAAAACGAACCTAAATCATTTATATTATACAACGGTATGCTAATATTATTATCTGTTTTTTTATAGTGTTTCTTCGGTTCCAGTTGTTGAACAGTAGATTTTTGGATTGGTATTCTCTTAAAAGCAAGTTTAATATGTTTTTATATATTTTGTAGATTCTAACCTTTGATCATAGTTATAACTAATTATAAACTCTAACCTTTGATCATAGTTATAACTAATTATAAACGACGATGTGGCCTACAGAGTAGTATACGTAACCTAGAATAGACTTGCTCACAAATGTAGCCGCCGGAATACATTTGCCGTACATTTTAAGGTGTTTGACGACATCTTTTCAACTTGTGAGTAGTATCTAGGTAAGTAGACATTCGAAAAATCTCAATCACTATGTTACGGTTTCATTGCGATATATATCTTTTGGTGAAAGCTTCATCTCATTAAGGGATTCAAGCGTATATGAATTTACTTGGTCTCTAAAGATACTACATTGAACCATTAGTACATCAAAAACAAATTATGTTGTATTTAATTTTGATTAATTTTAGTGTTAGCTACGATTTGTTATAACAGTTGTTTTTCATAAAAACATCAAATGTGAATAAATAGATAATCATTTATAGGTACCTACTTATTACTAATAATCTTTCACATGATCAAGAATCAAGACAATTTTTTTACATTTTTCGAAGTTTGTATAAACTCGAAAATATCCTGTGACCAATCGATGATCCTAACCCTCGTGTGAACTAGACGCAGTACTTTATGCCGTATCAGTCGGTGCGGTATTCCCAAACTGCACTTCAGAGCACCCGACCGACATATATAATACATACCGTTCCTATATTTATGTATAGGTGAGTTTCACGCAGCGTTCCCCGCATTCGGAACACGTAACGTATGTTTACGTGAATTTGTTCTCCCATATTTACTTTGTATAAAATACCTTTATTTAAATGTATTGCATTATATACTTATTTTCCATTATTATCCATAAAATAAACTATACATTGATACAGTATTTGTGGATGCCAAGAATTTATGCAAACTTGTGGTCGTGCGATGGTAATTAATGAAATTCGACCGTAATTAATAGGTATATATTTTTAATTTCAATTACTGAGGTTATTTTGTCAGAAAATGTAACTGTATTATCATTGTATACATATATTTGTTTGTATTGTGTTCTATTAGGCCAGCTACGAGTGTAGAGAACAACGTCATTATCTATAAATTATCTATAAGGTGTTTGGATTTCTTTAAATACATATTATATCTATAATATACCCATGTGTTTAGTGATAATCTTTATTCAGAGCCATCGTGTTATCCAACTAATATTTCTTTGAAATGAGAACATTTACAATAGTTATGACGACATATTGTAAAAAAAAAACTTTTGTCAGTTTTAATATCATATAGCAAAAGGTTCTCCTAATTTTTGAAGTATATTACGATTCTAAAATACATTAAAAAAAACGTCAATAAAATACAAAAATAAAATAAAAATTATATCATTATGGTTTTTCTTTATATATAATTAAAATTTATACTGACTTACATTCATATTAATTAAACAATTTATACTTTCAATTTTATCTCACTTTCATTACATTACATTTTTTTAAATTACTCAAATAGAACGACAACTTTTACATCATGCATTATATTAGGTAAATAAACAGTCTCGCATGTATTAAAACACCATCAACATTTAACTTCTCAAGGTGTATACATACTAATGAAAAGAATAAAAATATAAGACATGAAAAAATAAAATGAGTAATATATTTCATTCATATCATTAAGATGATGTCATGTATAATGCACGTTTTATTACTAAATGTTCGCTTTACGGTTAACTCTTTTGTAATTAAACCCTAAGGTCATGTGCTGACATTGTTTTATGGATATTGGTGTTTCATAAACAAAGTAAAATTCTCCCACGAGCATAGCTTTTACACTCTTCATAACTCTTTCAAATTATTATGTACTAGACTCTGCCCGTGACTTCGTCCGCGTGTAATAGTTACTTTGGGCTAACGCCAACATGCAGCGGAAGCTCTCAAGAAGAAAATAACCCCAATTTTGAAACGTTCTTCACTGGTGCTCCAGTCCTATTGGTTTTACTGTGATGATGTAGCATATAAACTTGCTCAATAAATGAGTTATATAACACTGAAATAATTTTTCAAATCAGACCAGTAGTTTCTAAGATTACTTCCTCACAAACTTCTCCTCTTTATAATATTTGTATAGACTAGACGATAACCGAGACTCCATCTGCGTTATTTATTACACAATATCTCTTATACACAGAAGAACTGAAAACATTAGAAAGAAAATATACTTTGTTTACAAAGTTTGTTCTACCGTCTGTAACAAGGCGAGTGTTCTAAAGAGCTTATTCAATGTAATCCTTTCCTCTACTTTCCACAATCGAGCCACGTAAGCTGATCTTCCTATCCACATTTTTACGGTAAATTCTATTTGGGCACGAACTTAAAAATTAATAAAGTCTTATCTATGGCGTACCGAGAAGTTGTGGAATAATCTTCTAGTCAGTGTGTTTCTCTTTCCTATAACGTGGGATCTTTCAAACGTAACATGAAGAGATATTCACGCAGCCCAGCGTGATTACGGCAATGGATAGTGTCTCGCGGTGTTCGCCGTTTCGTTTTGGATTGTACTGTATTTAACATCAGGCATAGTGTAGTCACATTGCCACACGGCAAAAAAAATGTTAGTCTTTTTTAGCACTTATAAAAATCGATGATTCTTGAAACTCCAATCTTAATATTTAAATAAGGTATCGTAATTTTTGTTAAGTTTTTAAAGTATCGTAGTTTTTGTTAAGTTGTTAATTTATTTAAGTCATTAAGATAATTAAGAAATATAAATGATCAAAATCTGCCAGTACCTAGCTATTTTTTAAATGATCTCTATCATTTTATTAATGTAAAAAATAAGAAAGAACAATATTGCGTTTTATGATAAACCAAATAACTAGTGTCCATTTAAATTCGGAAAAATAAATTATATTGACATATGAAGATATTGAGTAATACATATGGACTAGACTTTGAAATAGACAAAAAGATGAAATAAGACCTATACAAAATTACATTAACTTAGGTCGTTATTTGTATCTAGATTTGAATAGTACTCTGTTTATAGGAAAGGTGTCCTTCTTTATATCAGTGACATCGTGTATGCAAAATTTCATGGTCTGTCATAGTTAAGGTGTGAAAATGTAATAAACAAAAAAACTAACTTTCGCATTTGTAATACATTTTATTATTCAGGATTGTATTAAATATACAAAGTGTAAAAGAGAAAAAAAAAGTTAATATCAAAGTTAAATGTTGTTAGATAAAATTGTAACAACTTATCTGCTTATCTATAAAATATTGTTTAAATAAGCACACGTGGACTTCAAAGGCTGTGTGTGTACTCTTACAGGCGTGTGAAAATAACACAATCTTTGGGCAATAAACTCGGCGAGTGGGTCGCGCACAGAAACTGTAATAATAAGCAATAGAGCCAGCTAACACAAAGATCGAAACGTCGATTTATTTGTCGAGTAGAAAGTTCAGATTCGGTTTTGTCAAATACAAAGAACAAATCTTACATAAGTGTATACTTATCTTTTCATTTGTGTTACATAGAAGCAATTTTATTTCGGAGCAAATTATACACTGGCTGTTACCTGCAACTTTGTCCACGTGGAATTGAGGAAAAAATATTTGTTCTGTTTAAAAATGCGCGTGAGGCGCGTGCGGTACCTACTAAAAGTTGGGTATAACTTAATGACTCGTTATACCAACAGCTGTTTGTCAGCGATAGTCACGTGAAGATTAGTCCATCCGTTTCGGAGATTAGTCGGAACACACAAGCAGATAAAAAAAAGAAATTTGTTTTTTTATAAGTACCATATATGCTATCCTATTTAGGAATTTAATAAAAAGGTGTTATTTAGATATTATAAACTGATACTTCAATTTTATTTGTTTATAGGTATTTATTTACAAACTGTACTTAACTTAGATTTTTTTAAGTCTATTACGATAATTAATATTACATATTTCTTTATTAAAAGCGATTTATTTTAAAGTATTATAGAAATAAATAGATTAATAAAATGAAATATTGACTTCAAAGTTAATTAGTGCGTACATATTATATTGTTTTATTTCACGGCCTGAATATAGACAATGTGTTAATATTAGTACTCATTTATAAACTTGGTGATACCCGCTATTTCCTTCTTTACTTTGGAATTATTTTGTTCACTTTTTAAAAAGGAATTACGAATTTTATTTTAATTAATTGTAGACTGCCTCTTAGTTTTTTTTTTTTATATTCTATTTTCATCATCGAGTGGTTACTACGAATTATCTCCTATAAGCTATTTACCAATTTCAAATTATCTGTATTAAATTTATAGATTACTGGTTAGGCCTTATGAAAGAGCGTAATGATAATTAAGTAACCTATAGTACTATACTGTAAAAACTAATCAACTTCTCTATTAGCTAATAAATGCCAATATTTTTTTCTTAATTGTATTTACACATACAGATTGCTATTATTAGAAATGTCCATAAAAAATGCATATATACTTTTGTGCAATAATTACTAATCTTTTTTTTTTGTTTCAGTAATCTTATGAAAATAACCACGTCACAGAGAATAACAGATTTAAAATGTTCAGTATCACCGCCCTCAAACTAACTATAGCTATAGTAAATTCTGTTTATTATCACTGCAAATCTTCAATATTCACCATATTTTCATAATTTTATAGTAGACCTGATACCATGCCAACTCACAGTTATCTGCTCCTAAAACACAGCCGCCATCATATGTCGTAACATTATGTAGAGTAGAAGGAAAGATAAGGAAGAATAGCACGAGTTTTTGTCTATATTATGCTAACGTTTTCATTGTTCATCGAATCTATAGAGTTGGATACAAGGACATAGTTATATCCTACAATATTACCACATTAAAAACTGTTCAATAGGTTTCAGGTTTTTTTCTCGAACTGATTACGCTATTGGCCTAGCAAGGTCTTAACAACTTCAACGGACTACAGATTAAAGTTGGATTCAAGGACATAGTTATATCCAACAATAGTAACCACATTAAAAAACTGTGTAATAGGTTTCAGGTTTTTTTTCTCGAACCGATTCCGCTTTTGACCTAACAAGGTCTTAACAGCTTCACCGTACTACAGGTTTAAGGTACTAATAGTGGTAAGTACTTACTTGGTACTAAGTACTTAATTGGAATATAAATTAATAAACCTTATTGGTGTATTAAAATGTCAAACAATATTAATTTAACTGCTTTGGTTTAAATTATAATATGTAATTAATCCAATGTTTTCTATTAAAAGCTGCTTCAGTTATTAAATCTATAACGAACTTAATTTCGATGAATAAATACTTGAATCTTGTTCTGTTTATTTCATTTAAACTCTATTAAAAAAAAAAGTAATTTATATATGTCTGTTATTAATTTGTCGTTAATATTCAATATACATATTTTCGTAATTGTTTTATACAAGTTAATTATATAGTTAATAATTTTTTTATATCATTGGCGGCAAACGAACTTGCGGGTCACTAGATGGTAAGTGACCACCGCCGTCCATGGACACCTGTAAAAGGAGAAGAATCACAAATGCTTTGCCGGCCTTTGCTAAAGTAGTAGGATCGTTCAAAAATAGCAGATTATATCGGTCCTATATGGCCTATATGTTCAATAAATATGTTACCTTAATTTGATATTACACACAGACCATTTACTTATGTTATATTGATGTATTCGTTTTTTATACCTAATTGGTTCGTAAATTAAAATATATTATACTCAATATACGTACTACCCTATCTTAGTACTATAATAGTGCTTAATATGTAAATATTATAGCAATCACTTAATTTACATTTTAATACTTGTAACACATTTTAACTCTCAATGAACTATTCAATATGTTGGGTGTTTTATTGATAGTACTAATATTGAATGTTCTAGTTACTGGCGTCACTACTTGATAAATAGTTTCTAGAACACACATATTAATCATTTGTAATATTGTACTTTAAATTAGAAATAAACAAGACGAAACTTTAATTCATAACTTTATCTCTAATGTTTTTTGTGTAACATGTAATTTATTTTACTATTGCTCGTTCACTTCAATGGTCTTTAAGTATTCTACGTCTCCAATTCACGAAATAAATGTTAAATTTCATTAGAATCCGTTGCATCGTTTGAACGTCACCGATTGCTGACGATTCAAAGACACCTCTACATAAAAATGGATATATCTGATTATATATAATTTTATATAGATTATTTATTTACCATATAAATATATAATCTGATGGTATATAAATGTTGGTATATGTCTGAATTTTATGAATTCCAAAATTGATTGACCATGAAAGTTTGTTAAATTTTTTCTCATAAATACAGCTTTTAAGTTATCCATTTAACTATAACTCGCCACTTGTGGCGCTGTAGAACGTCAACTACTGTATGCATTAACAGACCATGAAAATTAGTATGCTTAAATTTGAACACAGAGGATATTTAGACTTTATTATAATTCAACTATTTACGACAGCAAACAAGAATCAAAACAATTATTAATAACAAACAACGAAAAATATGCACGTCACTGCAATAACAGCTGGCAATATAAAAAAATTGGAAAATGAAAATTATGAATAATAATCTATTTATTCTTCATACCAACTTGATAGTTATTAGCATTTGGAGGAGACTATCTCGCTATATGTACTTAGTATTTATATTTACACAATAATATTATATTATCTATTTTGAATTATTTAAATAGAGCCCTGTTATTCTATTTCCTAATTTACAACGTTAAAACCAGTAACTTCTATGCCATAACCAACGTTGTATCTTAACTTGTTACTAAAAATTATATCAATTTCATAAACCTATACCTATCACTAGAATACTACCATAATTAAAATACTAACACACCTGCACGGAAGCATGATGGCAGGGTATTTATTACTGTTCGCCTTACGTTGATAAAGTAATTTTGAGTTCTCACAGTCATGCTTGAGGATTCGTTTTACAGGAAGGGATTAATTGAACTGCTATTTTGTTAATAATACTCATTTTTTTTTAAATAACGTAGGCACATCAATGTTTAGATTAACACGTGTAGATCGACATTATAATACATATCTACTTATTTATTTTCTTATTTACCGTCTCACTGGTACAACAATATATGAAACTCGACAAAATCAGAGTTTAAATTGTTCGTT
This sequence comes from Antheraea mylitta, assembly GCA_014332785.1. Lineage (NCBI taxonomy): Eukaryota > Metazoa > Arthropoda > Insecta > Lepidoptera > Saturniidae > Antheraea > Antheraea mylitta. The sequence goes on along the minus strand of JACEII010000021.1, from coordinate 5,018,792 downwards.
TTACGATTATTGCGTACTTCGATTGTAGGTATCTTTTGAATACAAATTTGCAACTTCGACGTGCACACGCAATCCGCGTTATTCGCTTTTTGCTATCGAAATATATACTCTAATATCATGGTCCTTAGAATTTAACATTCTTTAATAATGTTTGTAATAAAATATTAACTTTTAACATATATAGTAAGTCCAAGTTAGTTTACATGATAGCAAGAGCAATAATGTAAGGGCGATATTGGCAATCATGTTGACGCTTATGCCTAGTGCTTATAGTATTTACTTTATATCAGTAGATTATAGAAACATTACCTAGATTCTAATACCTCTAACGGCAAGCTTATGTTGAACAGAAATTGTTTTTACACGAAATTATTTTTTTATTGTTTACATTCTGGTAGGATTTTTTCGTCATAGCCTGAAGTGGATTTTATTCAAATCATATAAGTTATTTCAATAACTCGTATCCAATAACGATAATATAATTGTCGATGGGCACTCGCGTGCACGCTATCATAGACTACATAAACGACCACAGACCAATACAATGTTACCATAAGCAATTGAATTCATCATTCGAAAGGTAAAAAATCGATTTACCGGTCTAGAAGCGAGCACAATCGTGCCGTGAATTGTTTTTATGGTCGATTTGCTACTATATTGATGATTCTTTATTGATTTTTGTATTTAGGATTCTTTATTTAATAAATTATGTTACATGACGCAATCCTATAGATGTATTTTAAGAGTGGTAGAGCCACGCTGAAGCTATAACTGGTTTCAGCATATATGGTTCGACTCGCCCAAGGTAGTATCATCCTCTCACAGAAAATTGACGTGAAGTATCAGTGCTTTCATTGTTGCGTTCCTTTTGGTCATTGAGAGTACCGGAGGACTATCTCCCCCCTTTCCATTCCCTCTTTCCACCTTTCACCTTTTCCTGCCAACACTGGCACAGGTTGGCAATGCCCTTACGACTCCTCTGGTGGTGCTGGTGTCTATGGGAGGTGGTGATCACTTAATATCACGTGAGCCACCTGTTCATTCGCCTCTTATGATTTAAAAAAAGTGGATATTATCATTTGGATATTAGCAATTGTCAAGTAAAAGTTATTTCTAACACTATATAAATATATATATTTTTTTATTTAAGCACGACAAAGTGACTGCACTATGCCTGATGGTAAGCATAGTACAATCCAAAAACAGTGGCGACCACTGAGAGACAGATTATCCATCGTCGGTCGCCGCTGTCATGCCGGCCATAATGACGAAAATCACTCGGTACTGGATATGCACAGGCTGATCCCGAAACGCGACGCGCAGAAGCGAGTCACTATGACGGGCTTTTTCGCCATGTACACGGTGGTTGCGACCCAGTCGGGCTTTAAACCCTACCACCCCGCTACCGCCATTACCTCGTTCGTTGATCAGCAGGGTGCACCACGTGCAGGTGAGGTTGGTTTGGGTGTCTCAAGTCTTAAGATGTTACTCGACACCCCTTACACCCCAAAGGGTGTATACACATTGGGAAAAATATTGTGTACCTATTTATATAATATAAAACCTAAATTTCTCTTTACAACTATGCTTATACGGAATCTCCTATGGAACAGTGGTAAACAGTCCTATTATTGATTTTAAAAGGCTTAGATTTAATTCCCTGACATTTCTCTCATAAGTATAACGATTATTTACATTTGTTAACGTTCTATCTAGTTAAGTACGTCTTTAAAAGTGTATAAATAACCTGCTTGTTTACCGTGGTACAAGCTGTGCTTAGTTTGCTGTAAAATTATTTCTCAGATAAAATTATTATAATATACGGTCTATCACGTTCAATAGAGGTGCGCGTCACTGGTGTTACAAGGTGCAGACATTTTAAATACTGAAACGAATGTTAAGAAGTTAAAAGAGATTAGTTATATCTATACTACGGTAAAATTAAACAAGTAATTTAATTTAATTTTAATTTATTTGGTGTTGTTACATATTAATTTGATAAATAATTTCACAAATATACCTAGGTATAGAAGAACTCTGTTCATTGTGCATATGAGATGAGAAGAGTATACTTCACTTAGTTATTAATCTTATTAAAGATCAAATTTATGGGCAATTTTCAGAAGAAAGGATTTTTTTGTGAATAATAAACAATACCTCCGACTACAGCAATACATCTTTTGTATATGTTATTATCAGATTAGATGTATAGACGATTCTCGAAACAATAGCTTTTAGAACACGAAATACGATGTTATTTACAAAGAGGAAGAGGATGTTTCGTAAAGACATACGATATAAGTGAATCGTTTCTATTACAGTAATTGTATTTTGATAAATAAAATTAAGGCAGGCATGATGACTGCTAACAAAAGTGAAAACTGAAAACAATTACATAATTGTGTTCTCTTTTGAATTTTCGTATTAATTATAATGTGAATAACAACATAAAATTTCAGATTTTTTTTATTGAATTTATCAACATTTCATATCTATTAGCATTATGAGAAATAATAATATATGCATTTTTATAAAGTCTATTATTCATTTTTTCTAGGCTGTTACCCATCCTAGTATTTTTTTTTTTCGAACTGACTACGCTATTGACCTAGCAAGGTCTTAACAGCTTCACCGAACTACTAAGGCGAGCGCTTAAGGCACTCAGTCGATTTTATTTGGGCAACTAGTTCAAGGGTGCACGGCACACCACGGCTTGGCTGTTGCCTGTTACATGCAAACTCGCGACCTATCTTAGTTAACCTAGCTAACTATTCATACATGTTTGAGTTGTTGAGACGCATATGTGTACCAAGCATACACGCCTCAACAACCCCTCCATATATTTTTTATCGGAAAATTAGAGTTTTTCCAGTTCGATAAGGGAAAAAATAAAACCCTTCCCCTTCCATGTGTAAGCGTATAGGCGTGCACGTGTGTGGGGGTGATCGTGTAGTGTTGTAGCAGTTATGTACATTTTTGTGTCACTGTATCGCGCAAGTAACGCACTCAAGGGCTCCCTGCCGAGGGATCGAACCTAGACTTTAGCTGCTGCCGAGGGGTGCATAATCTGGTGTGCGGGAGCGAAATTTACCCCCAGACCACGGCGGCGTGATCTGTGGTTACGCGCTGGTTACAGGCTGGTACTGATCGTTCACTGCCGTTATTTCAGGTCTATTAAAATATGTCGCGGACGTCTATAATAATGCGCAGCGTTCGGTACGGGTTCGTATTGTGCGACGGATACCACTAACGGACTGGGATGATTCGCGGCTTTATCAAAATAACTAGTCGTAAGTGATTTTTTTTTTTTTTGATTTCCATCCTAGTACTAACCGAGCTCGATGCTGTTTAACTTCGTTGATGGGATGAGAGCCGATGTTTTCCACAAGCTACCTGACGCGATGTCTACCTCCACCACTATTTGTCACACAAAAATATTGCGTATCAAATTCCATAATACTTTTAATTTCAATAAACAATGTTGTGAATCTCAGAATTCGAAGCACCTGTAAATCAAAACGTTTGTAGAAATTTTAATATATGGCAACCCTATTACTAGTGTCGTATACAAGGTTAACGTTATTTTAGCTCGTTGCACTTGAGTCACGAGTCATCTGTCCCACTATGGTGTAATATCGACTACGCGCCGTCGGTGTCGCGTCGGGTCGGAACGGGAACACGTAAGTCACCCATAGTGTTTCATTGGAAACGCTTGGAGACGCCTTAAAATTTCATAGTCCATATCGACTTTTAGTTCAATCACCCCACACAAAATTAATAATAATCCGAGTTTTGCATCACCCTTATTTATACGAAAGTAAACAGATTCTTGACAATGTACGGTGCGTATAATAATTGAATAGACTGTTTTTAATAAATACACACCCAGATATTATGTATTTCTGTAATATACTTAATAATTTTAGCACTGCCTTGATTTGAGATCGTCGTGATTGCTGATGTTCTTTTTAAGGTGGTAAAGCCACGCTGAAGCTATAGCTAATTTCAGCATGAATGGGTGGCCTCGTCCGGGGTAGTACTACCCTCTCAGAGAAAACCTCGTGAAGTAACAGTGTTTTTGCATTGTTGCGTTTCGTTCGGTCAGTTAGAGCGCCGGAGGCCCATCTCCCCTTTTCTCCTCTTCCCTCTCTCAATAAAATCCTCTACCACATTCAATCCACTGAGTTTCATGTTTCATTGAATAATGTTCGTTGTTTTTGTGTGTTGTGATTAATTCTGTATGGAATATAATTTGAAATATTTCCTACGTTTCGTACGCTCAGGAATTTCCTTGTACTATGTGTTTTAAATCCTTATCTTGATCTGTATGACGCGGACGGTTAGTTCGTTGTGTTTGTATACAGAGGCAGTGACGCAAGCGCAATTTGTTCGTGATGGATCGTCAACTCATCCAGTGCCCTGGATCGTGCGCTACTGAGAATGATGTCATTAACTCTTGTAGGAAGTCTTTCGCGGGATTTTAGTCTGTCATGTAGTGGATTTTATATTGTATTCATAATCTCATGTTATTTTTGACTCTATATTTTGTAATATTGGTGGTTTTTTACGTAACATAGTAAGTTTATTGTGCATGAGTGAAGTCAATGGAAAATAATACCACGGAGCATGTAATTCTGAGATGGAACAAAAACTCTCTAGAACAAGGGATCCACCATCTTGTTAGAATATTGATTCACACGACGCTTAATATTTAAATGATCGTACTACGCTTGTAACATTATTGACTACGTAAAAATGGCAGTAATAATCTGAAAGATTGATTACCAAAAATAAAGTAAAAATAAATCTGTATTGTTCATTCTAGTGACGTAATGCCATTGAATGTAACGAAAACGATCTTAGATATTCACAAATTTAACTTTAAAATATTTTGTAGGTGGTAGAGCCACGCTGAATCTTTTATTGGTTTCATCATGAATGGGTCAGCTCTCTCGTGGTAGTACCACCCTCTCACAGAAAACTGACGTGAAGTAACAGTGCTTGCATTGTTGCGTTCCGTTTTGTTAGTGAGAGAGCCGGAGGTCCACCTCCCCTCCCATTCCTCCCCAAACACAGGATGGCAACTACCCTACTGTTGCTAGTGTCTATGGACGGCAGTGATTACTTAGCATCAGGTAACCCGCCTGTACGTTTTCCTCCTATGACATAATTTGTTTTCTAACCTAAATACAAAGTTACATTTGCATTTCTACCTATAGATATTTATTTGTTACTGGTATATTTCTAATAGCGTTTTCTAGTTATTGTTCATAACATAAGTTGGAGCATAATTCCAATGTATTTTAAATATACAGTCAACTCTATGTATTTACAAACACTGTAGTTAAAAAATATATATTTTGTGTAAAAATATACTAGATAAAGCGAAGCAGTGACACAGAACGTATAATGCCACCAACGATTGTAAATAAAGACACCGAGAGATAACTTCTGCTTATCGTGCCAGGAAATAAAAAATGGTGCTTATAAAGGAGATATCTATAATATATTCGCCCAAATGTGGGAATGTAAACCGGCTATTTAAAAATAAATAACTACTTATAAAAAGATACATAATTATTTAAATGTTTAAAAAGACATTCTTATTCAATACCATAAAATGTCAGTATAAAACTTTGTAAAATTATCGAACATGGACACAGAGTATATATGTAAGTATAGTATTGTGAGCTCATAGAGGTATTAAATAGTACAAACATACCTAATAAAAACAATTTTAATTATAACTTGTCTGTATGCTTTATTTTAAATATAAATTTGACAGATAAATAGAAGAAAACAGCCTGTATATCAATAATTGATAACTTAAACAGCTTGAATTGTTATGAGAGACAATTAATAATTTTTTTAAAACACTTTAAATCAATTACTCCAATAAGATAATGGAATATATAGAGGAGAAGGTGGTAATGTGGCACCCCACTTTGTTTTTGAGGTCTAATGTAAAAAATAAAATGAAAACATAGGTAATGAATACATCATTGGTTTTCTCATTAATTTGCCAATACTAGACATAATATGGAACAAATAAAAATTCATTAGGTAATTCTAAAACATTATAATTAAAAAAAATGGAGATTTGAAGATTTCAGATGATGTGAGGGTTATATGGCACCCAGGGGGCCAAATTAAATGTATTATATTTAATGACAAAAATCGCAAATATAATATGCGCCTTCAGGGCCCGCGCAATTAGTATGAGCACATAAGTTACAGCTTTGGCACTTAATCCACTTCTCACCACGTCTGTCGCTGGAGAAATGATCATCACAAAATATACAAATCGTATCTGAGTCTTCGTGTACTACAGATGGAGACATATTTTCATCACATCCCGAAGTCTCTTCCTACAATTTCTTCATTATCGGAGCTGCTGCTAGATGTAAAGTCCCCTTGGTGCCAATTAAAACCGCTGAAGTTATCGCCTCTATTATTTCGTCCTCGTTCACGTCCACGAGTGTCTGCTGTAGGATTAGGAGTAGATTAAATTAGGCGTTAAGATCCCAAGTTATTATTTTCTTAGAAGATGGAGACATTAAATTTTGTTGAGGCATCTTTAAGTAAGTAAAAAAATAAATATCATTTATGTATGTTATATGGCCCCCGGGATCATATTACAATCAACTTGAGGGGGCCAAATTACCAGTACTGTGGAATCTACAAACCAATCTCTAAAAATACATAAAATTAAGTATTTTGCAAACGTACCTTCAAAATCCAATAGGAAAACGTTAATCAAACACAATATCCAAATTTCAGATGCGTAAACGCTGTATTTCCAGAATTATGTAATTAAACGCAACACTATAACAAAGCTTTTGCGAGTGCAAGTTCAAAGTAGCTCGAATAACAAACGCATGTTCTGCCCTAGCTTAGTTTTTTTGTGCATTAAATCAAAACTGTCATTAATACTCCCCGTTAAAAAATTGTTTCGCTAGATGACGTGATTCTAAACTAGAAATATCGAAGGGGGCCAAAATACCTGCGGGGGTTACATTACCACCTTCTCCTCTACGTATAAATAGAATGTTAATATTTAAAAAAGGCGTTGAAGCAACTAATATAAACCCTCAAGCCATCACATTTCCACGTGACGACACGGGTATGAACGTCCAACGTTATCTGATAATGCGGACCACCCGAGCGAGAAATCGCAACCGTGTCTCATTTATTACCAAGATTGTTGCTAAGGATTATTATTATAATACCTTGCCTATATAGATATCATTCTGTAATCAAGATAAATGAAAAAAAAGCCGAGGTACTCATAAGGATTGCTGAAAGTAGTGAATATTTAAATCATTTAAAAAATTGTGTTCTATTTGTATGAATTATAGGGTGAATGATAATAATGACTATAAAATGCACGTTTTTTTTCTGATTATCAATGTATGAAGGTTATAGGTTAGTTATCTAAATATTGCAAAAAACAGTAGATACGCTCCTTTTACTTTGTACGGCACTATAACTTAACAGGAATAGATTACATTTTTTGTTCAATTTCGGCTTCAAAACTTATTATCACATG
>JACEII010000021.1:4995101-5011233 GCA_014332785.1 Antheraea mylitta | reverse complement strand
ACTTTGTTTATCTTTGTTTTAAAACTTGTAGAATATATTAAATAATTCAAAGCAAATAAATTAAAACTGTTCATTCGCTCTAGGTATCCAACGTGACTATGTAATAATACAGATTTCTTTGTTTTTATATAATTAATAAAATAAATAAAAGGTTTTAAACATAAATATGGTATAAATCTTTATTGACCTGCTAACATTCCTTTATAATTTTAGATGTATTTTTAATCAATAACCTTTTTGAATGCTTTGTAGCTTTTATTATTAACTAAAATATCACCTGATTTTAAATAGCGGTGTGTTTAAAGATCCTATCACCTTGCTATGGTTTCATCTAGCAATTTTTCTTCACAGAAAACTGAAACTAACTCCTAGAAATCGAACCTATCTTAAATAAACCTATAATAGATACGGTCTTATAATCGCTTCAAAAGAGATGTACATAGACTTATTTTATATTTAATATTGTATAAATTACTATGATACTTATTGTACTTATCTTTGGCAGCATGACACAGTGACTGCATTATATCTGACAGTAAACTTAATCCAAAGAAGAACAACGGTAAACATTATATAATAACATTTTTAGGTAATCAATAACCCAACGTCCGCCGTCACTGTCACGCCATCCTTCAAGTTTCGAGACCCCAAAATGCAACACAATTAAAAATACTCTTTAATAGTTATAACGCTATGTGTATAGTGTCTACGTAGTTGGATACAAAGCCTAACCACTACTTCTGACATAAGCTAATCACGCGGATTAAACGCTTAAGCGTGCGACTCTTACAAGTACTACACCTGATGTATAATGGTCCTTTAAAACCTACAAGATAAGTCAACTGAACAATTAAAATTTCATTTTACACTTGCTTTATTAAAAATGAGAAATATAATACACCTATTAGACTTCTCTAGTCACGACTGCTTCTAATAAGTATATGACGGAATTTATTGGCAATATATATAAAACTAGTAAAAACTTGTATAGCGGAAGCTTAATTAAATTACACGTTGATCAGCGACTTTTTTATTGCTCAGGTATTTAACAACTGGTTAAATAGTTTCACGATTGTTTAAGTGAATCTAATAGAGAGTTAGCACGCAATAGCATAATTACATGCATACATATATTTATGTTATGCATATATTTTAGAAAATTTAGTTGAATACGTAGCTTTATCTATACATTTCTTTAACCACGACGGGTAACATAAATTATAAGTATCAACTTTTATAAATATCAAAAATAATAGATAATTGTATAATAATTAAATAGATACCTATATTTAAAAAAAATAGCAAACAAAAATGTATTTTTTATTTAAATTTAAAACAAATCCTATTAAAACGATGGTTAATTGACAAAGTAAAAGCCCACTTCTCAAATTTATTCAAACCTTGAACGAGTAGATACCAATTGGAAGTAATTGGGAACAGCTAACAGTAATCATATTTACTAACTCGATTATACCGCCATCTAGTTTCGAGCAGTTGAACTATACAAAACACAGCGCCATCTCTGGGCATACGCTTGAAACACTATACCAAACACTACTACATTCACAACTGTCTCTATTTCACTTACTTACATGTAAAATGATAGAGACAAAAGCGCACCACAAGATGTCTTCTAAATGACCTTTTGAGCGTGCACGTTTGTGATTGGTTAGAAAGTGGTGGCGTCAGCATGTTTTTTCAATTTCTTACCAATAGGGATGAGGCAGGTGGTGAGATACCGTCAGCCATGCGATTTCAGGCGGAGTTTATATTAAGAACCTCCTTTATATTCCTTACGTATGCAGTCATTTGAGTTATGGTCGATGGCGTAGGATGGCGTACGTGTATTTATAAGAAATCTGCTGATTTTCTTATTCACTGTAAATAATGTTTTATTAGAAAAATAGATGTTTATTTGAAATGCCCATTATATATTATACAGAGATAATATAAAAAAATGATAAATGGTTCATCAAATATTATAATAAATGTTAGGTTAAAATAGAGTAGGCCATAACCCGTATATTATATATTTAACCAAACATCAGAAGATGCGGTTAACAACTTTAAATTAAATTAATAATGGTTCACAGTGTTGTTCATTTTAGATGTAAAACAGCGTGATTGATTTATGAATATTTTTACGTGTTTTTATAAATAGTATACACGAGTCATATATTTACAGACATGTTGATATGAATTCTTACTCTTAAATGTCAGCCCAGTGAAGTTGAGTAGATCCATCGGGCAAATAGCTTATAATTATTCAAGTATTTGAATAAAACCGAAACGCTTAATTATAAAATAATAATATAGTCATTCTAAACGGCCAATAAATATGGTTATAATGAATATTACTAAAGATTTGAGCAATCGATTAATTAATGTAGGGAGTACCTAAAACGATTTGCTTAAATTTTATAGTAAAACTTAAAAGCAAAAGTATTCTGAAAAGTAAATTAGCTAATTTTTTTTAAACAAAAGAATTTGAATTATCGTGAGCAAGAAATACTGTTGTTGTAATTATTTGAAACATTATGTAACAAGGTTTGTAAATCGTAATAATTAAACTCAGTAACATAAATTACGTCCGTTCAGATATCAAAAAAATTAAAAGCATTATTACACAGGGTACCTATCAGGTCATTTGAGATTTTATTACAACAAAAATGAATTGATATAAAATACAATTAATTCATTCGTAAGCTCTGAGAGAGATCTTCAAAATTCAAAAATATTTAAATTAGTAGGTAATACAAATAATACAGGTCACATAGCAGAAATTTTTCATACAGTTTTAAAACATAACAATTTGTATTCGTGGAGCGCGTACAAAGTCAAATTTTCTCTCACAAACGAGGAACTTAAACCCGACGACACATCGTAAAACAACTGAATGAAACAACTAACCATAATTGGCACATTAAAACGTCGCCCATTGACAAAATTTTATTGACATATTGTAGGTAGGATAACATACAACAGGTGACCGTAGGTTTTTACGAGCGAACTGAAGCGCGTGCCACGCCATAAACCGGCGTCGAAATCGTAAAGTTGTAAGGAGCTGTTTAAATTGCCTCTAATAGAACATTATAGTTGTTCAAATGACGTGTTTATTTTTATGTGATTTTGTTTAAGCAGGTGATATAATAAAATCAAATTACGATTTGTTTAAGTGACGATAAAACTAGATATACGTGGGAATTGTCTAAGCAAGATTTATGAAAACTGATTTCAACGGATCAAACGTGGTAAATAAGTAGATTGCTGTAACTAACAAATATTTTAATATAACATATAATAATTAGCATCATATAGTTAATAAAATTGTGACTACAATTACGCTTGTTTATAAGCACGATTTTAGATGATCTATTACCTAGAGCAACAAAAAACTAGATGTACTGAAAACTATTGCATTTGAAAAATTGCAAATTTTCCCATAAACATAACTTAAGAATTTATTTGACGTTTTCATGCTTTACAATTGTCAATAATTATTGTATGTATTAGGTATGTCTCTCTTGTTTGTAAAGCTCAATTCTATTACAATACACAAATAAAATTTCTTGAATATTAACCTGAAACTATTTCCAGTCATGAAGAAAACAAAGTAAATATTAAAACATGAATAAAATGTAACTGTAAATAACAGTTTGAAAACGAAACTTCACAGATTTTGGTGGAATGGTGGAATAAATATAGAGTATAAATATTGGATGATAAATTATACAGAAAAGAATAAATAGCCCATCTCTAATTAGTTACCTTATTTATATGATCCAGCAAGTTTTTATAAAGTTAACGGTCGAAGTAGCTACTTACTTGCTCGAATAAACCGTGTAGTTACCTAATAGATTTGTGAAATATCTTCTAATTACAAATATACCTAGTCTCAAGTACAACCTTACATTATTTTATTTTTTAATTGGTTGACAACAGTTAAATATAATAACATAAATCCTCTGATTTTCGTAAACTAATTACCACATAAAATTAATGTTAATTAAAAATAGTATCATCAAAACTAAAAAATGATGTTCAAAATTAGTCTTACACCTTAATAGGTGTATTTTAAATGATATAAGGATATTTTAATGTCATTTCAAACTCTTTATACCTTACAGGGAGAACATACAATTAAGCGGTCGGTGCCGGGGCTTTGTTGGAATACACGCACTGTTTGCTGAATATATTTGACGTTCAGATACTGTTGTCGTAAAGTTGTATTTTCAGGAAATATTAAATTAAATGTTAACCTAAAAACTAAAAGCAAATGTTGATTAATAAAAACATACCTGAATTTCCCATTATCTTCATCCATAGTCCTTATGCATCTGTAATGAAGAATGTACATTTGTAATTTTTAACATATTCATCGGATGTGGATAGTCATTTTTTAGTGATACCTATCAGCTTAGGTAGTCGAAAGTAGTATCTATTTATTGTGAACATATTTCGCCCGGTAGATTATAAAACGATTTAAAAAAATTACTTGGGTATACGTACCTGTATATTGTATGTTAGATATTTTATACCGAATGATAAGTATTTTACGAAACATAAAACAACGGATTTAACTACAGATACAATGATGTTAGAGGATCTTATTTAATTGTAACTGCTCAATATATATTATTTTACTAATTTAATGAGGTTATCCAGGTAGCAAAAATACCTGTTTCATTTACATTATCTGAGTTTTATTTTAGAAAAACGTTTGCCCGCGTATATGTTCGTATGCGTATGATTTAACCTATTCCGGGGTACAGGAATTTTTTTTCTGAGTAATGTGTCCTTCTATGTACCTACTCGTGACAACGCGTATGCGTTTTTTTGTTGTTGTTAATCGGTTGTGTAGTTATGTGAAAGTATGTATAACAAATACCTATACATACACCTCGCTTTAGCATATATAATATTAGACTGGTTGCTTCATTTCTTTTTTTTATAAGTAAAAGTATGGAAACATCAAAGTTATGTAGGTAATAAGTTACCCTTTAATGGAATTTCGGTCGTCGAAAACCTTTTTCGAGGGCTGCGTTGCTGGTAGGCAGAGGGTTGAATGCGTAAGCAATTTTTCCATTTTCGATGAAAAATGCTTGATAGGTAATTTCGGAATATTTTGTATGTACTAAATACATAATTCCTTCATTGTCCTATTATGACGTGCGTGTATCTATAATGAGATAATCATAACTAGAATAAAATATAAATAGAATATCTACGACTTAATTCGGTCGAATAAAGTGCATCTCAGCTCAGCACTACGATTAAACCAACCTACTTATCTAGTAAAAAACATAATATCATAGCCACTTAATAATAATAGAGCATATTATAAGTTGCGACACCTCATCATCTGAACCCAGTCACCAACAAGCTGCAGTAAAATCCGTCTGCTGTTAGTCTACAACATTTACGACTCAAACGGTACTCGGATAAAAATAACCAGCGTGCACACGCTGTTATTACAAATGATACACTGTTCACGACGCGAATATTTACGTGTGTTTTTTTATTTATTATTATTTCAAACGTTTATTGCCTGTTATGTAACTTAATAGCGCACTTGAACTTCCGAGGCTAGTGACACCGTTTGATTCAAATCGCGTTTTATTGTTTTAGTCAATGGACGGACGGATTTTACGATCGCCTCGTAATCTGTGACGTTGCGGTTATAACAGACGTGTATTGAAATACAACTTCTGACCGGTGATTCATTTATATGCAGTTTAAATTACGATGACTCTTTAATTGCACGCGATTCACGTATTTTAAGAGTTAACAAACAGACGAGAAATGGTTGTTAATTGATAGAAACACGATATCGAAACACGGTTAGCGTAAGTCGGACAGTTTCTGTCGGCGTCCGAATGTCGGCACATTGCGTTTATCGATGCTCCTGAGTGGAGCATTTATAATATTTATCAATTTTTATGCCCCAACATTAAAATCTTTTATTTATGATCTTAACGTGCATATATATTACACATATATATGAATATTATATGGATAAATTGAGGATATTTTTCTCGAGAGAATTTCACAATTTCACAAACATTTCACACGAATTTCTCAAATCGAAAACCGATACCTAAGTTGAAAAGATACGATCATTCTCGCATCACTTGTTTCTCTTTAATAAAATTGTTACCAGACGGGTCCTTGTGTGGGACACGAATAGTGTCAGGGCGATATCCCCTCGAGACTGAAAAATGGAATTTGCATTACCTACATTCATATTTCTTCCTAATATTTTTTCAGGTGGAACAAATAATAGGTAGAGAGCACCTGGTCCCGCATTAAGGGACATCTTTTTATTCGCTTTGAGCTTTGGTAAACATTTTTGTTATTGCGTTATGCCTCCCCGGGATCGGGGACTCATGTTTCTGATGGTTTTTGTACGTTTCCGATGGAAAATTGGATAAGTAACACAATACATTATCGATATTTTTTTTTCGAACTGACTACGCTATTCACCCAGCAAAGTCCTAACAGCTTCACCTTACACTATTGACTCAGCAAGGTCTTAACAGCTTCACCAGACTACACGAAGTTCGTTGGTTTACATGTCGGCACGCCTTTCTATTAATTTGGCTTTATTTCGTAACACTCTAGGCTCCAGATAAAAATAGGTATTATGAAGATGATTTTAAAGTACAGCAATAAGGTTGTCTATCAATGTTTCATTACGCTTTTATATTATTCTTGTATCGAATGTTATTATAAGCTATCAATTATTCTGTTTTTTTGTAACCTGCTGCAATAAGTATCAATTACCCAGTCCGTTAGTGGTATCCGCCGCAAACTATGAACCCGTACCTAATGCTGCGCGTTATAAAAGACGTCCGCGACACATTTTTACCGACCCTCCTGATTCAATCACGTCAGCGAACGATCAGTACCAGCCTGTCCCTCGAAACAGAGCGTGTTCGCGCCCACGCCCGCATTACCACAGATCACGCTGCCGTGGTCTGGGGGTTAATTTCGCTCCCGCACACCCGATTAGGCCTCCCACGGTAGCGGCTCTAGCCTAGGTTCGATCCCTCGGTAGAGAGCCCTTGAGTGCGTTGCTTGCGCGATACGGTGACACACAAATATATATCACTGCTATAACACTACACGACCACCCCCACACACGTGCACGCTTACACGCTTTCACATGAAAGTGGAAGAGTTTACTTTTTTCCCTTATCGAACTGAAAAACTTTCAATTTTCTGATAATAAATATATGGAGGAGTTGTTGAGGCGTGTATGCTTCGTACACATATACTACGTTTCAACAACTCTTATGAATAGTTAGCTAGGTTAGCTAAAAAAGATCGCGATTTTGCATGCAACAGGCAACAGCCAAGCCCAGGTGTGCCGTGCACCCTTGAGCTGGTTGCCAAAATAAAATCGGCTGAGTGCCTTAAGCGCTCGCCTTAGTGGTCCGGTGAAGCTGTTAAGACCTTGCTGGGTAAATAGCGTAATCATTTTGAAAAAAAAAGTATCAATTACACCATAGTGAAGTAAATATCCGTAATTGTTATTACGACTATACATTTGAGCAACGTGAAATAATCTTTCCTTCACGCGTAGGTACCTATTGGTTGTATTGTAATGAATGTAGACTAATGAAATCTCCAATAAATTATTATCTCTTACATATAAAAATAATGTAGATATTAGGTTTTTTTCGAACTGACTAACGCTATTTGGCTGATGGATCTCTATAGATTCACCAGACTAAGATGCATTCGGTACAATAATTGATGTTATTTTGATAAGCCCCTCTACCTACAATGTTATAAATCTATGTTACTATATTTCAAAACTAGATATTTAATCTTTTTCCATTGCCAAGTGAGGATTTTACCTATTATTTTTTTTTTCTAAAAAGTCATGTATTGATATTATATATACTTGATTTACTTAATAATCTAGTCCAATCCACTGAATATATTAGTTGTCTGCAAATAAAGTCATAAAAATTAAAATGATTGAGTAAAACATTTTTATAGTTTTTAATCAGAGGAGTAATAATAAAAACCGTTAGTAGTATTTAATATTTATTTCGGATAATGTGATTATTTATAGTCGTATAAGTATTAGTATAACTATAAAAATAAAATGAATACTTTAATATCTTTACACAATTTTTTGAGGAAAAACATATGTAAAGTCCTTCCTTCGGCGATACCTATTTAATTGACAGGGTAATACGATATTCGTTTGAGTTCATATTGGTTTTAAAGATAAGTACTTAACTATCATTACCAGCCAAGCATAACAATAAAACTTCTTAAGTAACGTGACCGATAAGGTGAATTCGTAAAATGAACCTTCCCACCAAATTATTATAAAAAAAAAACATCTTAAAAATTACACACTACAAATTTTTGATCAAACGTCGCGGACTCTCTAAATTCATAAAATGTAATATTAACACCATTTATGCATTACGTACTACGCCGAATATCTGCCAATTTGTAAGTAAAATCGTATACATTATGTGACAGAGGTTCACACAATCTTACTTTCAAGTATCTTAAACTTTTGGAAACGAGTATATGGCGCTATATAAAATTCAAGATTCATTAAGCTCTTTTTGTTTCTTGTTTGTTTCGTATTTTTAAGCTGAGTCAAGGTAATGTCGTTATCTTACAGGTTTGGAGGGGAGAAGGCGCCGAGATTGCGAACGTAGAGTGCTGCTGTATCGTCAGCAATGACATAAATTGTACATGTTTATTTAAAGTAAACTTTTGAGAATATTTACATTATATTTAATCGTTTTGGTATTTATTGAATTTCTCTATACGTTAACATTGAGTAAAATTATAGGTATTAACTAGTGGGCGCCCAGTGCTCGACATTCGACCATAGTTAATTGATTTTTTAAAGTTTGAACTTTATTAGAGTTCTTTTGTCATAGAGTATACTTCTATAATTAAATGTTTTCATCATGGCTACTCAGTTATTTGCCATTTGCCATGATCTTTATTATATAATCATTTAAAAAATCTATGTGTAAATGAAAATTGAAATTAATTATAAATTTGAAACAAAAATCACGTGGTAAAGCTGACATTTTAAACAAACATAACTTTACGAAAATTAGACATTTATCGCAACCCATGACACAATTTTCAATTAAGTTTACACGACACTATGGGGTGGTATTTCTGGGTGATATTGAATTAAATGTAGTCTGTTCATTATGAGAAATAGTGATATGCCCAATATCATCGTTTGGAAAAGTAATGGATGCACGAATACAATCAAATGATGAATCCAAGACAAAGACGTTTTTAATACTACCATTAGCTTTTGAATTTTTTTTTTTTGTTGATACATAAAGTTTAATTACAACATTGTAACCGCGGAGGTCTATGTCATGGATTACTTTTTTGAACAAAACTCTTATTTGGATCATACAAAGTATTATTTGGCTCATTTTTTTTATAAATTCATCATTTGGAGTGAGTTCACCATAAAAAATAATAAAAATTACAATAATAGTAATATTTGTTGAATGTAGGATGAAAAATGGTAATTGGAACGTAAGAGTTAAAAAATACATATAGTCGAGAATAGTAACCTCCTTCACAACCTTTTTTGAAGTTCGTAATTATTGCCGGCTGTCAAAATATCTTTTTTATTTACATGTGTGTATGTGTTGAGTAAAATTCAAGTAGTAGTGTGAGTAGTGCATAATTTAATTAATTTAATGTACTTCAAATACATTTTATAAAAAATAAATAGCTTTCTGCACTTCTCCGCCATATAAACTTTAACTATGCCAAATTTCAAGTTCACCCGTTCATGAGAAATAGGTTAGAAAGGGGTACATAGATTTCGCTTCACGTATTAATATATAGATATATACATGCAAATAAAATACAGATGCATATATTTATCCGTATTAATATCTAAAAAACGTAATCGATTCTGACAAAATTTGTACTGGTTCATAAAAATATTTCTAGCGTATTATGTTAGCAACATATAATACAAGAAAACCAATAAATAATACAGATAGAACACGTAGTTTACTTGAAGCAATAAACACATTTACACGAGATTAAGTTCACGGACACAACGATATAAGGTATGTTACCTGGCCTTTGATTTGGAATGTCGGGGAGAAGAGTGAGAAGTCCGGCTATGATAGAGTTGCTTCCGTTTTATGAAGCGTTCTCTTTCACACACAGCGCATTGACTGCGGTAGGCCAAAATAACGCTATACGAAACCCAACTTATTCGGTAGGTATTTTCACTTTCATGTCTACATTTTCTTTTTTATTTTTATAATACAAACTTATCTTATATCATTCAGATACAGTACCGTAACTGTTACAAGAATGTCAGCTAGCCAAGTGGACTTAGAAAAAAGCCTATAAAGTCTAATATTACATCCTAAACTCACTTAAACGCAATATTGAATTTGTTTCTCATTAAAATTAAAATTAATTCAATTTATATTAGTATTAATATATACGGCTATTAATATTTTATTATATAGTATTTTGACAAGCGCTTATCTAATCTAATCCTAATATATAACTGTTGAAACAGCAAGCAATAATGTACATACATAACTACACAGCGAAGCGACACGACAAACCTGTTCTGATAAAAAGGGTAACACTAAATTCAAATGTTTATGGGTATAACATTACGGCGGTATACAGCGATATCTCAGTTCAATGTACTTTTAACTTTACCTCGGATTTGGTAAATAAAACTAGTATGTATCGACTGAAGCAATCGCCTATAGAAGATCTTGGTTTAATGAACAGATTAGCGTATCCACATATCGTTTTATAACGTAGTTCATATATTGTACAAAATCTTTTGATCGAATCCATCAGTCGCCTATGCACCTATCTCCCAATATACTTACCGCATATAACACGTGACGTTGTTTGAATATAGTTATTTATTATTTATTGTATTTTTAATTAGGTACAAACACTCTTGACGAATATGGACGAGCTTATTTGTATTACTATGATAACTCACGATGTAGGTACTTGATTTTGATTGCACTTTGTATTCAGAGTTACACGTAACCAAAAAATGTACCTGAAATTTTTAATATGCACGTCAGGCTCCTAGACAATACTGAGAAATTTGAAAATGTGTTATTTAAAGGTGAAATACGGGCTTCACCGTATTTAGCTGACTCGTGTCTGGTAGAAAAATATAACCATTTCACAAATTCCTATGAAAAAAAAAGCTATGAACATCAAATAATGATATAACCTATATCTACCAATAATTCGCAATTCTTATTTAGTAGACATCTATGTAGATGTGTCCTAAATTATTAAATTGTCCAACCGAAATAAAAGCCAATATAAGAATATCGCCTCTTTTTAATCGTGAGTAGCAACCCTATTATAATAAAGTATGGAATGTGTAGCAACCCCGGAAAATTTAACTTATTCGGTAGTCTACTCTCACGTGTTCACAAGATACCTACTATTAAAATACCAAAACGTCAGACCAGGCCTCCAAACAAAAAATCTCATAATTGAATAGAGATGCATTTTAGTCTTGTAATCATTTTTTTTAGTTTAACTTTTTATATATTTTTTCACCCGATTAGGCCTCCCACGGCAGCGGCTCAAGCCTAGGTTCGATCCCTCGGTGTAGAGCCCTTGAGTGCGTTGCTTGCGCGATACGGTGACACACAAATATACATCATTGCTACAACACTACACGACCACTCCCACACACGTGCACGCCTACACGCTTACACATGAAAGTGGAAGGGTTTACTTTTTTTTCCCTTATCGAACTGAAAAAACTCTCAATTTTCCGATAATAAATATATGGAGGAGTTGTTCAGGCGTGTATGCTTGGTACACATGTTCGTTTCAACAACTCATACATGTATGAATAGTTAGCTAGGTTAGCTAAGATAGGTCGCGATTTTGCATGCAACAGGCAACAGCCAAGCCGAGGTGTGCCGTGCACCCTTGAGCTGGTTATCAAAATAAAATCGGCTAAGTGCCCTAAGCGCTCGCCTTAATAGTCCGGTGAAACTGTTAAGACCTTGCTGGGTCAATAGCGTAGTCATTTCGAGGAAAAAAAAATTATTAATATTTTTTATTTGTTGTCCCTACTTTAGAAAGTACTGCAAGGAATTGCATCTTGCCTGAACGTCGGGAAATGAATACGGCATTTGGATTCAACATGGATCCGCTCGCCCTCCGGGCAGGGGGTTTCACAAGGTGCAACTTGGGGATGAAAGCTTTTCCAATTATTATCCGAGAGACAGAAATTGTGATAACATTTCATCTTGTTTAAATAATACATCACACTAATCCTGATTATTAAAAAAATGTTATTAATTAACATACCTTTCGACCGCATATTTAGTACGTTTATAAAATCGTTGTAGCTAATTATCACATACCTACGAATATATCTACTGTTAATTATACGATGCACGGGCAAACGATATTAATTGACTAGATACTTATCTACGGCATATATTTAACTAAAATATTTTTCTA
The DNA here is from genome assembly GCA_014332785.1 of Antheraea mylitta. Lineage (NCBI taxonomy): Eukaryota > Metazoa > Arthropoda > Insecta > Lepidoptera > Saturniidae > Antheraea > Antheraea mylitta. The sequence continues at coordinate 4,998,723 of JACEII010000021.1, read as the reverse complement.
ATAATTTTATTAATAAATAGCATTCAAAGTACATTATAAAGTACATAAAAGATGCGAACTTGACCTTTACATAATTAGGATCGTTAATATATAATTACTAACGTAAGTATCTCATATAAAATTAACTCCCATGTAAAATGAAACTCATAAATAATATAACCCTGTTCGAGAATATCCAATATTGTTAAACTCAAAGGCGAGCTTGTTAGTTGAAAGTGAAAACAATGGGGGCTTTTAGCGTGAAAATAGTGTAACAACACACCTTGTTAATACCACTTGTGTTTCTATATTAAAATTTAGAAGAACCGCTCTACGTTGGCTCGGAGCCAATTAGTTATGGAAACTTTTACCACCTGATAAACTATGAACTTCATTTTTTTCCTAACAGTTTTATTAGGAAAAACTATTTAATAAGATGATTATGAAGAATAAACTGAAAGTTAAGTAAAATCGTAATATATCCTTTATTTAGGCAGTATCTAAATAAAAATATTTAGGGTAATAATATATTAATTTTGTTAATGGTAAAGGTTATATTTAGTAGTTTTAGGTATATAAATGTTTATGTCATATTAAAACAAAATTCATAAATTAGATTTACAAAACTTGTAGGTGGTAAAGCTACGCTAAAGCTATTATTGATTTCAGCATGTCGGCTGGCATGGTCGGCTCGCTCGGGGTAGTACCACCCTCTCACAGAAAACCGACATGAAGTAACAGTACTTGCATTGTTGCGTTTCATTCGGTCAGTGAGAGCGCCGAAGACCCACATCCTCTCCTCTCCCTTCCCTTCCACCCCCTTCAGTCTCCCCTCTTCACCACCAACACAGGCTGGCAACGCACTTGCGACTCCTCTGGTGTTGCTGGTGTCTATGGACGGTGGTGATCACTTAGCATCAGGTGACTCACCTCTTCGTTTGCCTTCTTATGATATAAAAGAAAGGAAAAAACATCTATACTATTACATCTAACAAGCCAGTTCCTTTGTTTTAACTAAGTAATAAACATATATCATATTAACGTTATGTATTGAGACTAACGACCATAATGTATCATTAAATATACTAATTCAATCTACAAATAATGCCAATACATATTAAAATTACTTAATAATGTAACAATTAAAATATATGAAACAGTACAATTATTTAAAGTCCATAGTCGCTGTTGTGTAACTCCCAGGAATAATACTTGGAGATCAAGAGAACAGACTGACTTTGAACGGTACGATAGAAGTAGGCTTAGGGTTGAAGACCTTGTTCGTGATTGTATGTCCATTAATGTGTTTACGTTCATTCTACAACGATGTATTTTAAACGAATGTTTTCATTTCATTACTAACTTAATACATAGGTATGTGTGGTAACCATTTTTTAATATAGATTTTGTCGTGTGTCTACTCTTATTATTTATTCTATATCATTGAAATCGTTTAAGGTTAACGGAATTCTGATAACAATTTTCTTAGACCGTTTTGATTTTCGTATGATATTTAAACCTTTCCTATAATAAGTACGTGGGGGAGATAGCTATCGCGGCATCCCAAATTCGAACTCTTCTATTTAATATCCATTTATAGAATCACGCAAACATATCTAAGTAGCAATAAATAAGAAATCCATACACATTGATAATAATTTTAAATGTAATTAATTTGTCATATCAATCTATATATATATTATGTGTAAATATGTATATGTGTATGCATTTTATGACGTAAATATGATGTGGGTTCATTTTTATTTGAAACTAAATGTTAAAAATTTATTTCTTGGTTCAGCTTTTGAGATCATATTTACCAGACCTCTGTGGAGTTTGTTATGGAATATTACGATTTTTTTTTGACGAGAAATATACCACTTTAGGAAATAATTTATATCTAAGTATATAAAAACAGTAGGACCTTCAGTAGATTTAGTTTAAAAAACTCCGATAAATACAATTATTTATTTTCCTCAGAAAGTTGTTGAAACTGTCTAATTAAAAGTGTTGTAAATACCTATATAATTTACAATGTATCCTTTATTGTTGGCTAGTGGACACTAGTATCTACTTATTTATAATAACCATCTTTATAATTATAAATTGTTTTCATCAAAACGGTCACGAGACACGACGGAAGATGGACAAATGTCACAGCAATACTTTATACTTTTCCCTTTCCGTACGCTCGATGATGTCTATTGGCGGTCATCCAATTTGGCACGAGATTCCACTAATATCGGAAGACTCGCCTGACTAATATTCCGTTTCTATCTCAATGAAAGACATGTTTCTTTTTATCGATAAACGTGAAATAGGTCTAACTAATTAACTTTGATAAATTTAACAATATGCTAAGATTTCTGAGATTAATAGGTTCATATTTTAGACACTGCTGCGTGTAACCTAAATTTTAAATAGACTCTCATTTAAAAAATATTAAGTGGCAGTGTACATAAATTCATCTTTTTATTGAGTAAAATCTTGTTCGTACCAATTATAAATCAAATTTATTTTGAATTAGGTATTATATTAATGTTAATTGTACAGCTGTTTGTAAATTCTTCAATTTTGTTTCAATGTCGTGCTCAGTGACATCTGTTAATATCCCGCAGTAGGTATTTTTCGAAATACACGACAGTACAAAAATAAATAGGTTAAGTATTAATATATAGGTTATTGTAATTCTGCTATAAGATATACCATATAAGAATTAAATTTTAAAAAATACTGGAAAGCCAATTCGAAACCAGTTATAACAATATTTTATTATAAACACGTTTTAACAAGTCCGTCCATTGACACTGACAACTGTATACCAGAAATAATAATTAGAGACATAATTAAATTCCAGTTATCACTAAACATAAAAATAGTTACTTACTCCTTTTAAAAGAAAAAAAACTCTATAGGTCGTTCACATATGCCGACTTTCCATTCATTCATTCATTCATTTCCATATATAAGTATAATAATAGAAAATGTAATAATTTAATACTATTATGATAAGTAATAAAACCGCTCCATTAAGATTTTATTGGAGTGATACTCTTAACACAGGAATCAAACACATAAGAAATTGCCAGTTTTGATTCTAAAACAAATAGTTGTTTTCGTTTTGTTATAACTATAAATTAGTGTGAATAACCTACCCGCAGAGTATGAAAAATAGTAAATTTCATTAAGTTAGAATGCCTATTGTGACAGGTTATTTTAATACAGCCCGATTAAAACCCGCGTAATGGTGTTTTTACTAAAAAAAGGTTTGCTTGTTTTTTCTTCCAAATTAAAATCGATTACAAAACTGTAGTAACAACATTATTTTTATAATTAGTTACTGGTATCATAACACTAAATTAACATAATACAATGTAACGGTCGAGTGATTTGTACAGCGAAATATCGATTCAATGTACGCAGATTTCGGACCTGGATATATACTAACATTTTTTTATTTTGAATTTACGTGCATTTATTACTTCCAGCACTGAAGGAAAATATTGTAAATAAACATAAATCCGAGAATTATTCTTACAGTTCCTTTTGTATGTGAGATAAATGTGAAGCTATTTATTTTTCGCACTTACAATTAGTAATACATTGTGGAATTCGGTGAAGATGTTAAGTACCTGCTAGATCA
>JACEII010000021.1:4956377-4995091 GCA_014332785.1 Antheraea mylitta | reverse complement strand
GCCTCCCTTACCAATACATTGTGGAATTCGGTGAAGATGTTAAGTACTTGCTAGGTCAAAAGCCTAGGGAGCGGACTACTAGGCTTCCCTCCCGCGGTTGACGAACCACACGGCGGTGATGGGTAAGGGATGACCTCCGGCCGCTGTAGATGGGTTCTGGGGATGATGGACACGGGCATTTCGTCGCCCTGGTAGTTTTAAATGCACAGGCCCATGTGGTGGAGTGCATTGTGCCGATGCGACACCCACAATTCGTCAGTGGGGTGTAACACCCTCTCCCTCATTGAGGGGTCTACCATCTTTGACCCCTGAGACCGCAGTCAAGACCTCTTAGATGGCCCACATCATTCGGGGGATCAGACGCAGTGCCAGTCGGCAGTCCTTGCTCCCCGCCAATAAGGTGTATGAAGACACCATGGGGTTTTACTCCGTGCAAATCGAACATAACCCATCCTCACCTGTCCCACGGAATGGGTATCTGTTAGAGATTTGCCCATGTTGAAAAAAAGGTCAATAGCGTAGTCAGTTCGAGTTTGAGAAAGAAAACTTGTAACCTGTAATTTGTATACATACAAATTACCAGAAGATGGTCAAGTATTGGTTGTTCAAATCTACTTACAGCAGTAAGTTAACAAACTAACTTATTAACATTACCTAAAGTTATATCTGTGTATAGGTGCAAGAAACGTACTCGATCAGTACCAGTCACCGCTTTAATACCAATCACAAATTAGGTAGCCACCTACCTGATTCCGATGCATTGAGGTCACGTAACCGATTAACGATAAATTAGACCCCACAATATTCTCACCGAAAAAGGGAAATTGACGCGTTCACATGATCAGACACGACGGTAATTTTAATTTGTACAAGATCGTGACTTTTATATATATCATATATATATACTAGTTACCTATATGACTAATAGAGAAAGAAAACACGGTTCGAATGTAGAATTTACTATTATATATTCTGTACCCCACTGCTGAGTGTACGATAACCCACCATGAAGCCTCATTCTATATTGCTGGACGCCTTACATGGTTACCAAATATAAAGGACGATCTTTGACCATCCAACTACAATTATTGTTGACGCTAGTCGTATAAGAAACACATAAATAAAACTGTGCTATCATTCGTAAGTTTGTAACGTTGCAGGGCGTAATATTAGGAACCACTAGTTCGATTTGAAAAATTATTTCAGTGTTAGATAGCCCATTTATTGCGGAAGGTTACATGATATACATCATTACGCTAAGATCAATATGAGCGGACCACTAATGAAGAATATTTAAAAATTGGGGTTTTTTCCTCTTAAGAGCTTCCGCTGCGTTAGCATTAGCTCAAAGCAACTATTACATGAGAAGTCGCGGGCAGAGACTAGTTTGATATAGTTACATGAGTCCATGTCTTCATTTTAAACAATTTTTATTCTATTTTCACACCAAATAGTGGACGAAATGGCTAATTGAAGTAGATCATTGGATCACGCGACACACATAATATAACCTTTTTTATATTTAAACTAGCCCATGCCCGCGACTTTATTCGCGTTGTAATATTTATTTTGGGCTAACGTTAACACGCAGCGGAAGCTCTCAATAGAAAGAAAAAAAAACGATTTTGAAACATTTTTGGGTAGTGCTCCACTCCTCTTGATTTTGGCGTGATGATATATAACCTTCCTCGATAAGTGATCTATATGGCACTGAATGAATTTTTCAAATCGGACCAGTAATTCCTGAGATTACCCCCTACAACTTCACAAACTCACAAACTTTGCCTCTTTATTATGTTAGTGTGATGATATATGGCATATAACCTTCCTCGATAAATGAGTTATATAACACTGAAAGGATTTTTCAAATCGAAACAGTAGTTCCTGAGATTACCTCCTACAACGTCAAAGACTCACAAACACACAAACTTTACCTATTTATATTATTAGTATTCCTAGATATAGGATGTATGGCTGTAGATTTCTTTGAAATAAATAAATTAAATACAAAACATTATTCATAAGTATACGTTTTTATGACACAGATGTTAATTAAAATAAGTCAACACTATTCAACATATAGGAATATATTTATGTTACGAACGGGAGTGTTGCCAGCTCGCATCTAAGTGAATGTGACCGACAATTGATATGGAACGCGTATGCCACACACAATGTGTAATTTATATAACTTTATGCGACATGCGAATCGTTTCCATTGACTTAGGAACCTTGAGAGAAATAAATATCGATGACAATATCCGACCATATAAAGCATTGATTTATTATTCGAGGCATCTAAATGTTTTCCTCTCCTTGATATGTAAATGTTCGCAAATTCTTATTTATGTCATCTGCTTTAAGAATCAGCTCAATGTACATTTTTTTGGTCTCTTTTTTTAGTTACTTTAATATATTTTTGACTACAGTATTTTTTTTAATATAAAGCCAATCACCTTTAATTTGATCACAATGTATACAAAAGTAAGTTTTTATTGTTTCTATGTACTTAGAGTTAATTCAGTGTAATGTATAACTAACCATATACTGTAGAATATATACATTTCATAATAATGCATTTTAATGTTACAAGTCAAGTAGGTAGGTGTAGGCTGTAGGTGGTAGAGCCACGCTGAAGCTATTATTGATTTTAGCATGAATGGGTCGGCTCATCCGGGGTAGCACCCTCTCACAGAAAACTGACCTGAAGTAACAGTTCTTGCAATGTTGCGTTTGGTTTGGTCAGTAAGAGCGCCCGAGACCCATCTCCCCTTACCTCTCCTTCCTCTTTCCCTCTTCTCTCTCTATCCCTCTCTTCTAACCCCTCTCCACTTCCACAAACACAGGCTGGCAACGCACTTGTGACTCCTCTGGGGTTGCTAGTATCTATGGACGGCCGTGATCGCTTAACAACAGATGACCCGCATGTTCTAATTATAAACCGTATCGCAGATATCACAATATCTTATAATGAGTGCCTTAACAACAGAAACTTAAAGCTATCTATAATGTAATAAATAACACCTTTATAGGTGATTTAAGGTGTATACATACATATATATATATATTCTCTACGTAATTTTAATATTATCCTAATAATTTCCCGATGTTCTTAATAAAGATTTTTTAGCACATAATAAAATAATGTTGTATTCGTCACAATAATAATAGTAATATTGCTAGTCTTTAAGAATACCCGAGTTAGACTAAAGGCAAAGAGAATCTACTCGATGGAAAGTAAGGACATAATCTCTACGCAAACCAACGATGACTTCTTGGCGAATTCCAACCTTGCTTTATATATTTTATAAATTTTTAGAAATAACATTCTTAGGTGTGGGTTTTTTTCGAACATCTTTAGTATCTCTTCCAAAGTCAATAATGTACTCAGATACAGAGACGTTAGTTATTACTTTTAAAACATTGTCGAAGGTTTTAAAAGCATTACAGAATTATCAACAAGACGCGGCAAGAAACTCGATCTGCCTTTACGGTATCAATGGAACAAATGTTCATAAACCTCGCTTACCTTTGAACTCTTCTTGTTTAATTAAAATTCCTATTTATCATAGTCACAAACAGTACACAACAACAATATTAATAACTTATCTAAATAGATAACACTATCTCCTTCATGAGAGCGACGACTGTCTCATGAACTCAATTGGTTTTTTGAAAACTTTTTCTGTTATGGTAAAAAATCTTAACTTTTGACGTTCGACATCGAACCAAATATATTCCGAGAATGACTGAAGCAATCTATAACACATCAGATGTAAAGTCACATTTAACTGGAACCGTTTAAACAAAAGTTGCGTAACAAACTCCATTGTACAAAGAGTATCAAAAAACACCTTACCTCTTCCTATTGTTTGGATACTATTGACGTTCTTTATAAAGAAACTGAAAGTGTATTGTTTAATTTTTGGTCGTTCCACTTTTTTTATGGGGGCTAATAAAAATTTGGAGCAAAAACAAAAATAGCGAAACCCTTCCGCGTTGCGACAATTGTAAACTTTTAAGGTACACATCAGTTTCAAATTACAGGTGAAATAGTGAAGGTGCTGTAACGTACTGTGATAATGTGTTTCTTTGTCTATTTGCGTTATTTTAATTGCTTTCTTTTATACGTTTATTGATTTATAACTGCGGTTAGTGAAAGGTGCATTGTTACTAAAAGGTCTGTAACTTATAATGTTATTAATTCTCTTCCATTAGATTCGTCTCGTGAGTACACAGTTTTAAGTATTATGCTAGTAGTAACATGTATTTATGAAGACTAGTGTCTTTATAGCTCAAAATTCGCCCATAATTCTTTTAAGTTTCAATATGAGAGAAAGAGTCTGCTTTCAAATTTGTTATTTATTAAAGCTCCTGAATAGCTACTAACACAAAATAAATAATGAAAATAGTTTGAAAAACACAGGAGAAAATCCTACTGAAACATTTTATCTTCGCGAATATGTATATGGATACCTACGTATTGGAATTTAAATTACAAATTGTGTCACAGATTATTGGTTTAGTAATAAAATCACAATGAAGTTATTCTACAATCCAAATTATATTGGAAATGATGGTTAAAATTATATACGAATTAGATAAGTTGATAAATATTTCTCTTACATTTATTTTTTTATGTGATTATGAATAAGCAATAAAAAAATAAATATTTATCTTAAAGTTATAAAAATCTCAGTCGAAAAACATATCATACTCATGAATTTCAAAATCCCAAGAAATATATAACACCAATAATATGAAACGATTCGTCGCGAGAAAAACTTAGCAAGCGATATGTCGTGTACGTGCCTCACTGCTAGTCGTAGAGACAATCGCTACAAACGAGTCGTAATTTTATATCGCCATGTACCATTATGTCCCTATGTTTGTTCCATACATTTGGCTCGTATTTGCCGAGTCTGTAGCAATATTTGTTGAACGTGTCAAACCAGCATGTCAGATGTAACGTATCAAGGCGTGACACGTCGTAATGGAGGTTATTTTCAGTTATTACACATGTTATTATACCGCTGTCTTTTCTTTTCGTCGCAATAAACGGTTGATTGCGTTGAAACTCCAACAATTGCTTCTAGGATTAGCCACCGCCTCGCGTTTAGAATAATACCGCCTCGAATAATAAGGCAAAATACAGGTCAATGATGAAAGTAGCTAGAATAAAAAGAGTCTGGAATTATAAATCACATGTTTAAAAGATAAATAGCCATCAAAAATTGCACATATTTATAACGGCCACCTATATCTTTTTTACAATTTAGCTATTTTAACGGTAATTGACAATATTCATATTAATTTTAAATATCTACATATTTAAACAATGTGTCCTTTTTACCTACAAACATCCAGACTATCAACCATTAAATAGACGAAATTATTTACAAATTTATTTGGGCTTGACGTAAATCAAAGCACTAATAAAAAGTAATCTAGAAATATTTACGATATAGTCCTATTATTGTCATATATTATCTAGACACACTATACACGTAGATAAAATATCTGTTTGTTTGGAGGTAATCGCCGAAAGGGTCGAACCGAGTTTGACAAAACTTTTATTGGCATACATGACTTTTTAGAGTATTTTAGAACTTTAATACATGTATTTTAAATTCGCTAAAAGGGTTACAGAGGTTAAGTGGTGATAACTAAACTCTAATGAAAAAAAAAAATGAAATAAAGCCCAAAATAAATTCAAATAAAACATATACGTTCTACGAAACCATTTTTAAGAGGATAAGGTCGCAAACATCAGCTAATACTGTATATTATTAATAGCAAATGATTATATTTTTTATTTAATCCATCTATATCTATATCTATATCTATATACTATAATAAAACTGTAACAAGTCGAAATCTGTACATTAAATATTTTTTGAAAATTTTAATCAGGATAGGCTATGTTATCGATATATAAGCCAAAAATAATCTTTTTACAATTTTTGTCTGTCTGTCTGTCTGTCTGTCTGTCTGTCTGTCCCTATGCACACGCATCACTCTGAAACTACTGAACCAATCTTGACGAAACTTGACATAGTGATAGCTAATATTACGAGATTACATCAAATATACTTTTTGTCTCAAAAACGCCAAGGGTTCTCCAGGATAAAGGATTAAAGTCTAGAATATAAACCCGAATTACTCTGAAAGTACTGAACTAATTTTAACGAAATTTGACACAGTGATAACTAATATTAGAAGACTACATCCAGGATACTCTTTGTCCCATAAAACGCAAGGAGTTCTCCAGAATAACGGACGAAAGTAAAAAATTTGTAGTTCATGAGATTCTTAATGGATTTTGGTAATTTTCCTTTGTGCTATTTACAGCAGACAGATTAGTTAAAAATTCAAGCTATATAGGCTACATAAATAAAAAAAAACACAAATAACCAAAAAAAATGACGGGGTTCGAACCGTCTCCCCGTCGGTCATGAGAACAGCATAGAGTCGCCAACTTTACCTCTAGGCTACGCTTACATAATAATTCAGTTCAAAAATTTCAACTGCTTCGAAAACGTCCACAAAATTGTTAATAACTACTCTATACTATTAAAATTGTAACAAGTCGAAATCTGTACATTAAATATTTTTTGGAAATTTTAATCAAGGTAGACTATGTTATCCATATAGAAGCAAAAATTAACACAGTGACAACTGATATTACAAGGCTACATCCAGGATACTTTTTGTCCCATAAAACGCAAGGGTTTCAAATTTAGAATAGCTGGTTAATACTGTGAAATTGGTCGATGATAACTGAAGTATGTTATAAAAGTATTAGATATAGCATTATCAAGATATATGTCATAGTGTGATTTTACTTTCTTTGTAGAAGGGTGCATACTTTCAGTTCCGAAATTATCGCTGTCCGACATATTTTCAATTAAAACACTGGTTACATTCACAACTGCGAATGGTGTTTCATAATTTATAAATAGCGTTAAAAATGCGTAGTTTAATCCGTGACAGTCAATTGTCTAATTAAATAGTAACAAAGAAATCAGTGAAAGGTGCAAGCGCGGTGTGTTTGGCGGTATGTCAAAGGGCGCAAGGTCTTCTGTGCATGCCGTGTAATACTGGTACGACGAGTGTTCGACAAAGCAATTTGAATGTTATGTTTATACTGATAGAGTTGCAGATGTTTTTGAGTACTTCGTCAATAGTGCAAAGTTCGTATTATAACCTGTAGCTTCGGAAATGTAACGTCACAAAAAACCATAATCTTCATCATCATCATCATCATTGGCAGCTCTTCTCGACCTAATGCAGAAAATAAGCCTCCTCTCTTTTAAAAATAAAAACATGTAATTGAAATCTATCTAGGTCAGACTTTGGCCAGTGTATATGTATATTAGTAAGATTAAAAAAACCAATTCCGTAATATTATAAAAATATTATATTACACCTAATTTAAAAATATAAAAAATACATATACCTATACATTAAAAAAATTACTGAAGATTAATTTGACCCGTAAAAAGCTAACATCACGCAATATCTCCGGGCGGTCACCCATCCAGGCACTGACCACGCCCGACATTGCTTAACTTTGGTGAGATCGGACATGAACCGGTCTACGTTGACGACAAAACATTTCTATCCACGCGTCTCTCTGCCATTATTGTGACGTTACATAATATTAAATAGAAACAATTTGAATCTTACAATTATACAAGTAGGGTTGTAAAGGTTTTTGAGTAGGTGACATAATCACAATAGGTAGACATATGTATGCTGCCGCGAGGTTTTTTTATAGATAATAATATGTTCTTTAATATTGTAGAACATATTTTTGTTCTATCATTCATAGTTATCGGGGCGCATGCGATGAAATACATTTTATGCCAAATTTTTTTCATACCTTTGATTACATTATTGAAATTTTAGTAGAAATCCCAATTTTTTTCTAAAAAATAAATATAGCCTATGTTACTAAGGGTTTTTTTTTTCGAAATGTCTACGCTATTGACCCAGCAAGGTCTTAACAGCTTCACCGGACTACTAAGGCGAGCGCTTAAGGCGCTCATCCGATTTTATTTTGGCAACCAGCTCAAGGGTGCACGGCACACCTCGGCTTGGCTGTTGCCTGTTGCATACAAAATCGCGACCTATCTTAGCTAACCTAGCTAACTATTCATATATGTATGAGTTGTTGAAACGTATATGTGTACCAAGCATACACGCCTCAACAACTCCTCCATATATATATTATTGGAAAATTGAGAGTTTTTAAGTTCGATAAGGGGAATAAGTAAACCCTTCCACTTTCATGTGTAAGCGTGTAGCGTGCACGTGTGTGGGGGTGATCGTGTAGTGTTGTAGCAGTGATGTATATTTGTGTGTCACCGTATCGCGCAAGCAACGCACTCAAGGGCTCTCTACCGAGGGATCGAACCTAGGCTTGAGCCACTGCCGTGGGAGGCCTAATCCGGTATGTTACTAAGGGATAATGTAGCATTCTAATGGTAAACGAATTATCGAAATCCGTCCAGTAGTTTGAGTTTATTCGTAATTAACATACAAAAATACTACGATTCCTCTTTATTATAATAGTTTAGAAAAATAATTTGAATCTTATGCTTTACTGATAGGGTCGTTAATAGTGCGAAGCTTGTGTGTAATCACCACGAACGTCGCCATGGCCGATTTAAGTTTAGGGTGCGCCTATAGATGTTTTACAAAAAAAATCACATATAATCTGGGTATATGTTTGAGTGTGACCGGGGATAGTTAGGATTCACAATTGGAAACGGTAGTTGTGGCTGCAATCGGGTGTCAGTTTTATTCAATTTTATCGCTTTTAAAAATACAATTGAAACCAGTGATAACCAATTTGGTGCAGACGAAGTTGCACGGGTCAGCTAGTCTTTTATAAAACAGGTACGGCGGAAACAATTTAAGTACAGAAAGTTTTATAAAGAGGAAACTTTGATGTAAAGCCATTAGTTAAACGTAAGGAAAGATGCAAATGGACTCTCTCAAAATTGGACGGGGATTCAAAGTTTACTTACTAAGTCTCTGATGTGTACATTTGCGTACAAATCAGCCTAAGAAGTAGTAAGTTTTGTTCAAAAAACACACCTATTACTAAAGTTGCAGAGTCTATTTTACATTATTAAAATTACTATAACATAGAAAATCGTTATTGAAAAATATGACAGTATTTTCAGGTTAGACATGCACGTAAGTTTCAACCTTGAATCTTATGCGGGATTTGTGATAATATGCGAATTGGATGTGAACTGGAGATACGATACCCTCGTTTCCGCGGAAACGTTTAAACTTTAAGTATTAACATTTTGATAAAACTCTGCAGTCCCTCGGTTAAACTTAAACCGGAATGAATGAAAATGTTTCCAGAGAGCGTAGATTTTAGCAGTACAATCAATTAAAAAACATACCTAATAGATTTTATACTTATCATAATTTTGAATATACGTCAGAGATTGCCTACTTCAATAGTTTCAAGCTTTTTGAAGTTGTAATTCTTTTGGCGCGTTAGGGAAAAATGATGAATTTAATTTTACGATGAGCGCGCGCACCGTCACGTAAACCCGACACCCTGAAGGTAGCTATAGTCAACATTTTGTTTATTTATATTTGTTGTTTGTATTTCGTTGTATTGAAACTTTCAACGTATTAATTACCATTTTCTATTGTTAGTGTTATTAATTCTACAAACGTAGAATAAGGCGAAAGATAAAATTTTTGAATAAAAGATTTTTTTCTTGTTACGCCAAATAAATATAACTTCTAACGCGTGTACATAAGTACACACACATTTTTTTATCAAAATAAGTAACAAGAATATTCTAAAATATTCAGTAAAGTGATCTTATCAATTCTATACATTACTCATATAAAAAGGAATTATAAGTTCACCTTTCAAGTTTATCAAAATGTTAACATCCAATACTGGATGAGATTAGCGTGCAGGCGTACTACATTCAACCTCTCGACCATAAAATATATGATAGATGTTGACATCGACAAACCCTCGCGTGTACTCGGTACCGTTCCGTCCCCACTCTAAAGGGCTGTGCCATACTAACCGTGACCGAACTACAAAGATCTTCCGCCGATCTTGCGTGTCCTAACATTGATACCGATAACCTAAACTTATGTAGACATCTTAAGCTCTTCGTTAAATGGACGTCCGACGGTTTGGTGCACTCGGAACCATCTTTAAAATTCAATTTCGATGAGATATTTGAAAATGGCCGACTGCGTTATTGGTTATTTTGTTCGCGATATTTAATTTTGATTTCTCAACGCAATATTATATCATGTTTCAATCTGGTTTGATTTCCTTAAATAAGGGTTTGAAAATGAAGAACGAATTTTTAAAAGCCGTCATTAATGATACCTACACCCCATATTCTAATAACTTTATAACCTTTGTAAATAAACTAAAGTTATTTGGTAAGAAGTCGAGTCACACCAGATTATTTTGCATTTAAATACATTGCGAAATCGAAATTCCGCTAAAAGGTTCTCAGCGTGAAACGAAAAGGATCTGATACCCATCTTACGAGGTTTTCTCATGGCCACCTGCCTGACACATAAACGTACATACACTCATTTTACACCAAATTTATGTCGCGCTAAAACAAATAAATTCACAGATTTTATTTTACATATCGAATTAACGGATCGATACAATAAGTGTCGTAAATTATGCGAAAGTATCGACATTGCCCTATTTTTCATGTGTATATACTGTGTTCAGTTATATTCCTATAATGTTTAATTAAAACCTTTATGTTGGCATAATAGTCATGTGAACGAGCCTTGTTATTCTAAGGTATTATAGTTGTAGCTACTCAAGAGCCGTTGTTATGTAAATTTTGAATTTAATTAAGTTAATATTTTATCATTTTCCTTCGCACAAGTACACACATTTTACAAACTTAGGTAAATTACCTTTCTATTTTTGTTTTTATTCCATTTAAGTTAGACATGCTAAAAGAAAATAATTGAGCCGTCACGGGGCGCCTGGCTTATGTGAAACATCGAAATTGTTGGAATCGAAATAATCTCAAATTCTCAAACTACACTGTAGGTATGCGACCTCAGTGCGGTAAGAGTGATTTCGCACAGTCACTTGCGCATGGCATCGCGTCGCCACGTCTCACATACTCGCCATGCCAATAATCAGGTTTAACCGCGCCTATAGATGTTTCTCATCAAAAATCAACTTTTGAAAGAATCATTTGGTGTAGCACCCTATAACATCAGATTAGGTGAAATATTTTGGACTGAATACGATCCCATTATAATAGTGGTTCTTCTTTAGATACTTAGGTCTTTTTAATTATCTCATAGACAATTAATATAACATAATAGATGTTCTAACAATTTCTTAAATTACCCATAAGTAACCTACTATTAATTAACTCTTGATAAATTAGACGTTGATTTCAAAATACCTAACTCGGTTGAAAATTTAATTAACTCGAGATCGATTTAATCTCGTCCAGAAATGGAATGGAGACTCAAGAGGCCTAAATTAATTTTAAGAACAAAACAACATTGAATCAACAAATTCCATAAGTTTTGCTTCCACGGAAACAAATGAGCAAAGAATTATGAGATTTAAAACAAGCGCAATAAGAATGATTACTCTATGTTCTAGATGAAAGTTGACGTTTGTTAGAGATGTTAAAATCGGCTATTATATTGTGGGCAGGGAACAGATGCTACGAACGAGAGTGACTTTGTTATCAAAATATTACCATGTACAAATTATTACTGGATAATTATTTCGTTAATATTCTAATAACTGACGCTGAATTCGTATACACCGACATTAAAGTCTCCATTTTATTACTGCAGTTGGGCTTACTTAACTAAATTTGGAGCTGTACTGAAAACAAATAAATATTTATCAAACGAAATAATACTTATTACATAAATATATATTTTTCTACTAATAGACTATATATCCATAATAAACAGACTCACGTAACACATTTTACTTAGATTTATAAAGTTTGATACAATACCTATGTTTAGGAAGTATTTTATATACCACTCGCGGTCCCGGCGGGCGCTGTCCCGCCCTAGTAATAAAAAAATTGTTAGATTATACACCTTAATGTTCGTCGCGAATTACCCTATCTACTGGTAAAATCGCATGAAAATCCGTTCAGTAGTTTTTGAGTTTATCGCGAACAGACAGACATACCGGGGACTTTGTTTTATACTATGTAATGATTTCATAAATATATACAAACAAAAATCATTTAAATAAGTAGTTACTATTCTACAAACTGATTGTTTTCGAATAACTTAGGTATTTTGTATGCCAAGTGCTAAGTTGAAAGTTTTTTTGTAAGAAATGCGTTCTTACTGTGAAGTGTAAATTAATTTAAGTAAATGTTTTTTTATTGAACTATAATGATACAACTTTCAGTGTTGATGAGGTGATATCGAGCTTATCTCAACATTCCGTTTTTTTAAATTGCTTAAAAGAATGTCGTATATCTATTCAAACACTGCACATCAGTATATATATCTAAATGAATATTGGTAATTCCGTCTATATATTTGAGATTTATAGACTAAATCACTATTTTACTGGTTATTTAGCATGAAAGTAGGCATACTCAGGTGTTTTTTATGGACAAGGTTTATATACTATCTATTTTATTGTAACTCTCCACTAAGTAGCGCTGCAACACATTAACTTCTATATTGTTTTACCGAATATAACATAAATTTGTATTTATATCTATCTAATACCGTTAAACGAGCAATTCTTGTATATTTTTATATATTCAGGATCTCGAAAACGCCGTCAGCGATTTCCGTGAAAGTTAGTATGTAGGTGGTTTCGGGGACAATAAATCGATCTTTTATATGAATTTACGGGCAATGAAAAAATATAGCAAGAATATAGTGGTAAATTTCACCGCCGCTGTCAAAACAAAACTAGCTGAGATGGAAATCGGCTCCTTCAAAAATCCGTGTAAACCCATTTCGAATCCGAGTGACAGTAAGAGATATCTTTTTTAAATATATATTTTTTTTTTGGTAAAAATATGCAAATGATATGATGCAAACCTAACAGTTTATTTTAATTTAAAAAAGTTTTTTAAAGAACCGTCCTAGGCTCAGTCGTCCAGTACTATATTTTTGACACGAAAGATATTTATACATTTTACTTATATCTCAACTATATTACAACAAACAATAATAATAAGAAATAATAAGAAAGGTGTACAGAACTGCGGGCATACCTTGATTGTTGTAAAAATGGAGGTTTTATCTGTGAGCGTTTCCTGTTCTAGTATATATACGTCCTACGTAGCTATTTAACAGAAGGGTAGCGGTATGAAGACATTTTAAAGAGTAACATAGACTACAAGTGTTTAATTCATAAACTTATTTAATTCATTACTCTAATAATAATTATAACATTTAGGTATATGAATTACATATTATTTTTCTTTTTTTATGTCATAGCAGCTAAACAGACAGGTAGGTCACTTGATGTTAAGTGATCACTACCGTCCATAGACACTTGCAACACCAGGGGAGTGACAAATGCGTTGCTAGCTTCTGGTTGGGGGAGAAGGGAATAAGGAAGGGAAGAGTGACGAGGGGGAGAGCTGGTCTTCCGGCGCTCTCTCACTGACCGAACGAAATGCAACAACGCAGGCACTGCTACTTCACGTCAGTTTTCGCTGGATCGGGTGGTTTTACCCCGGGCGAGCCGACCCATTCATGCTGAAACCAGTTATAGCTTCAACGTGGCTCTCCCGCCTATATTCGATTCCATTGGAATAATTGTTTTATTGAAAAGTCTTATTATACGGCGATCATTTGATGTATTGGATAGTTAAGATATATTAAATGATATTCACATTGTTGTAGTACATAGCCTATTAAAAAATCGCAAAAATTTATCTTATTAATTGTTTAGATGTATGCAAGTACTAAATTCGTAGAGAGAGAAAAGAAACTAAACAAATACCAACGTAAAGAAATTTCTTTAACCTTGGAAAATGTCTTCTTTACTTAACACATTATATTAAGATTTGAGATTTTTTTTTTAAATTTTGTGTACATTGCAATGTATGATTTGACGGGTGTAGAATGCGTAATTTACTTACTTAAATTCCACTATATATTTTAGCCTGGTTACACAGGACGTAATCCTATGTCTTGTATTTCCTAACCCTCTTCTAATTTCTATACATATAAAAATATATGTTTATGTATTTGACATGGATAAACTTCAACACCGACTGACTAATAATCGTAATAATTGGCACATCTATGTGTCTTTCCCTGGAGATGGTTTTATCACAATTTGCTACTAGGTGGCGCTAGGTCATCATTTCCCATTAAATATTATACTTTTTACTATATTCAATATCCCGGGCGTTTACTATTAATAAATAGATTTAAACCCCATAAGTTGCAAGGATGTAATTGAACAGTGAATTTAATTGATTTAAATAAATGCGTCTCGGCTATTTTTTTCATTTGGACCATACACTACAGTACCCAAACTACTCAGACTTGTTTAGCGGTTCTATCGTCAGGGTTAAAATTTCTTCAAGGGTTCCGTGAATGTAATGTACCCTGCCGTCTGGACTCACTCAATTTAACTAAATATTGTGCAAATTATGCTGAAAGAGCAAAATAAACTGTTTACTCAGAATGTAGGTATATAACAAAATTTACCCTTCTAAAATAAGCTGGTAACGGTATTTCCCTATTAAAAACATGCACAAAATATTCTACAACGGTGATATTAAGCGAGTACATTTCTGTGTACCTTCTCGCATTTAGCATCGTTAGAACTAAGATAGAATGTTCTTACCTAAATAAGTACGTAAGTATGAAAAATAATTAACTTATACAAAATAGTGAATATTGTTTGTTTGCTGTATAGCTTATATAAATGTAACAAAAGATGCAAGTTTGAATAAATATTAATAGGTATTCATTGCAATGTCTTTAACTATTTACATTGGTTAGTCACTTTAATAAAAATGCCGTTTTATAATCTCCGTGATATAAATAATCAAAAATCCCGATATTTTAAATGTAAATTGTTAATGATCACAGCTACATTTGTATCATCGTGTTTGTGTTCGGATGATTTTAAAAATCTTACAAATTTATTTTTATAAGCTCATTATCCGAATATCAGTATAATTTGAACAAAATAAAGCTAATTTTGTTATATTCCACAATATCCTTTGATAAAAAATTTGCACAAAACATTATTACACGATATACGATATAAAAAACGTGAGTTTATTTATTATATAGGGTTCGACCAACCCGTCGTGTTCGTTATATCAGAATATTAAAAGTTAAAATAAAAAACTTCTCTTAATGACCAAAAGCTACTTAAATCTGATAGAATACCTACCTACAGATATAAGAAACCCAGATTAAATACAGAATTTAATCATCCGTTCTAGACCATTTTTATTTATAATACCGATTCCTATCTATAGTACCTCTGCCAATAAGTAGTGTATTTTGGGCGTTTTATAAAAGTTACTTTCTTTACTCTTTTACATAGTTTAAAATTGTAAAAAAAAATCAATCAACCGTTGATTTACAAATCGTTTTTCTAGACTTAGATAATGACATAAATATGTGTACATCCTATTATTTTATATATATGTATATCCTATTTTTTATATCTAAACGTAAATTTTTGATTGTTGGTAAACGGAAAACTATATGAATGTATTCCGAGAATAATAGCAAAGATTTACTCATATAAACAATAACGATAATATTATTAAAAAAAACTTGAATATATATTTTTTTATTTTCCCCAAAATTGTTTAAGTACGTTTTAATTATATTACCTAATACTTTCCTGGTGTGTTTTGACTCGTAAACGAAAAAAGACTCAACACATTTTCGAAAACAGATTAAAATTATTGCAAGATTTATATAGTATACTACCATGTGCTCAATATTAAAGTCAACTAATATACCTAAGTCTGTGGCATTTTGGGTTTTTAAATGTTAGTAAGTAGTAGGTATCTATTGGAGAACATAAGAAAGAGAAATAGTAAGAATATAAGAGTAAAGTTATGAACAAAAAATCCTTTTCTTAATATCTCTAATAACCGATCATTTAAACTACGTAAATGCAATTGAACATATCGATCGAACTTCACAGTAATAAACATAGCTGACAGAAGAACTATCTATTTTATTATAATGGCTTTATTTGGAAGACTAAAATAACCATGGAATTTTTTTTCTAATTTATAATGGATCTATTAAAACCATAACCAATCGATTTTGAACAAATTCATACATCGACACGGCTTCAACGGCCGGATAAGGTGTATGCTACATTTTGTTCTAAATCTAAAATAGCTGTGAATAAATCTGTTGATGATATTCTTGCCTTAAAAAGTATGTTGAATTGTTGTTATGGATTTCCTCAAGAAATATTTCTTAACGGAATTATGATCCACAAAAATATAGGTACATTTATTTATCTGCATTTTCATTTGAATTTTAGTTTCGTTTGTATGAATAATTATTTTATTAAAGCTTATTCCTTATCTCGTGTAGTTAAGAATAAAGCTAACATACTAAAACTGCTAAGTAAAATCAGATCACGTGCCGCGCTAAATGCATTTCGAACACGATAGCGTAAATGGAAAACGGCGAGTCCATCAAATTCTCATCTCGACTCGAGACGTCCCTAGATTCGATATCGTTACCAAATATCGAATCGAGATTTGGTAAATTTGGGTATTCGCATGCAGATCCTTAGAGTTAGCGAAGTGCAACGTTGTACCTTTGAGAATGGGAGTGCACCCTTGATGGGGCAGCGCCCCTCCCTTCCCTAGGGGTCGCGAGGTATATCAACCCAATGTTTGTTTACTTCGGAACGTCTCAGCGAAAATTGTGTGAAAACCTTAATTTGGTTGGTAAATTGGTATTGCATTTATTAAGGGGTGTGAAAATCTCTTTTGTTATTTTTTGTCATTCCAACATTTGAAAGCATTTACTGACTATTACTATATTAACTAGTAAATATAGTCGATTTTTTTTTAAATGATTCATTAACAGTTTTAAAAGAGTATTTTAAAAACCTTACAGAAGGTAACCTCATTAAAATTATACTTTGCTTAAAAGGCAGTATGAAAGCTTGTTCTTTGGCTACTAAGTATGTTACTGGCATATAGGTAAGTATACATGTTAATAAAATATCAATAACGGGCACTATCTTACGCATTTCAGTCGCCATGTATTGTTAAATGGACATTTCAATCCTTTTTTTAATTGCGTTTATATTATCGATAATACAAAAGTATGCTGTTTTATCTATAGGATATGCGTTAAAAGGTATTTTACGCAGCTATATATTTAAAAATATGTTGCTTTTAGATGACTAAAGCAATACTATGTATTTTTTTAAACATAAAATTACAAGTTCTCGGCTTTAGTAACAATGTATCGTGTATATTTTAAACTACGTTATCAGAATTGTTTAAAAAAAATGGAATACTTGAAAGGTTTCTTCTTATTATTGTACACCTTGCCTAACTTATATATCATTTCTTAGTAATCAATATTTTAACAAAATGGCAGCGCTCTGTTTTAAAGTTTAGAGTACCTAATGTTTGTAACATTTCGGAATTCATATTTGAATGTTATCACTTCCTACATCTTATACTGTACAGAAACCGAACCATACCTATTGTGCGATATACTCCCAAAATATCTCAAATAACACTAGATTGATATAAAAATAAAAACCATTCTAGACCATTCTAGATAGACTACGATCCTGGTTAAGGTTAATTACTTTCAGATTGTCTTATAAACAATAGTTTGCTATTTTATTATGACATGTATTTTTTAATTACTAATACTTGCTTACCTTTGCTCAGAATAAAAAAATTGAAAAAAAACGCAAGATACATCATGTTATTAAATATTATAATTACTTTAATCAACGAAGTTAACCTTTTTGTAGACAAATAACTATCAAATACCATTAATGCCTTTTTGTTAAAAAACCGTTGGTAATTTCTTTTGAATTTATTACCTAATGTGAACCTTTAAATTTTGTAACAAGAAGGTCGTATACGAGGATTTCCGTATCAATATATGTACCAATCATAATAAACAGTATTTCTACGTATCTGCATTCACAGCAGGTCAATATTCTGTATAGTGTCTCACCACACACGTTGTGAAAATGACAGGCGATTCTGTTTCTGTATGCACTACTTGTCTACTACTGAATGAGGTAGAGATAAGGACAATGAAGCGGATAGCGCCAACACACACAATAGTACTAAATAATCGAATCAAATACGTGCATTAATATTAATCAATATATGAGATTATTTGTCTTACAATTTGTTAATTAATTACGTAAATCGTTTATTTCATTAATTGTAACTTATGGATTATTATTCATTACTTCCTTCTATCTTTCAGAAACAGTGATTATTTCAACATAAAAAAAATTATTTGTGCCCTCTTGAAGATGTCTATAAAATATTACAATAATTGGTTCAGCAATTCTGGGGTAAAAATGTAACAACGAAATTTGCATTCCCATTTATAATAAAAGGAAGGATCATAGAAGGTTTTCATATAAAAGTCCCCAAACTTTTAAACATTTAGATAAATGTAACGAGCACATTGTTATTTATGTATTGAGATATATAAACAGCAAAAAATGAATAAAATGAAGGTACACGAAAAAGAAAACAGTCACAAAAGTTCAAACCCATAATAGAATACCAAATTTAGAATAAATAACTTGGTAATGAATAAATTATAGTTTATTTATTAATGTTAATTTACATGCTGACACAAATATCATTATTAGGTATATATATTACTAGCTGTTACCCGCGGCTCCACACGCGTTTTTTGAATTTATTAAAAAAATATTAAAATTTGTTATTAGAGTGTAAATAACAATAATACTCTTTCAAACATATTTGTAAGTATGACACGCACATCATCTACAGTAACGGATAACAGTTCATCACTACTATGTAAAACAAAGTCCTGTTCCACGTCATCTATATGTCTGTTCGCGATAAGATCAAAAACTACAAAACGCATCTTCATGTCGTTTTCATTAATATATAAAATGATTCTTGGGCAAGGTTTAGGTATAGTTTGTCTTATTATCAGGGCAGGCAACGTCTGCTGAACCCGCTAGTTTAAAATAAAACAGCTAATTAGTTACTGATTTGCCCGTAAAATTCCCATTCAAATATTACTTGTAGTCCGGTGAAGCTGTTAAGATCTTGCTAGGTCAATCGCGTAATCATTTCTAAGAAAAAAAAAAACGTTCAAATAGGTCCAGCTATTTTGGAGATTACTCGGAACAAATAAACAAACAGACATATCGACAGAATAAAAAAAATGTTGATATTTTTAGCACCACAGATATATGTATTCACCAAAAAATATTTATTTTAATATTACATACACACACTTTATTTTTATAATACGTAATATATCACAAATTAAAAATTGGAAACAAAACTAACGTACAATAAACTTTTTGAGGAGCTTTTGGCGGAATTTCATTCTGTCATGCAGTGGATTTTATATTTTATACATAATTTTGTGTTACTTGACTCTATATTATGTTA
The DNA here is from genome assembly GCA_014332785.1 of Antheraea mylitta. Taxonomy (NCBI): domain Eukaryota; kingdom Metazoa; phylum Arthropoda; class Insecta; order Lepidoptera; family Saturniidae; genus Antheraea; species Antheraea mylitta. The sequence goes on along the minus strand of JACEII010000021.1, from coordinate 4,975,439 downwards.
AATTGGCGGCGTTTTATGTAATTTAATGTTTGTTTATTGTGCGTAAGTGAAACGAATTGGTTTTGAAAATTAAGAAGATAAAAATTTACGAAATATTATATAGAGAATTTAGCGCTTATGCCTTTTCATTAACTTAAACATAAAAGAAAACTGGCTAAAGAATACAAAATTGATAACTTTAGAATTGGCAGTATGGATCAATTCCTTCGCCAGTCTTATTGGAGGAATATTATTACTACTAAACTATTTCAATAATAACACAAAACAAACTTTACAAATGTTTCCGACACAAACGTACCACGTATAATTAAAAATTGAAAATAAAACTAACGTAGAACAAACTTTTTGAGTAGGAACACAAAATAAACCATGAAAATATTTTCGATAGAATGTTATCGCGTTACCATGGCAACGCATATAATACTGACATTAACACGCAGCGGAAGCTTCCAAAGTAGCCCGATTTTGAGACATTCTTCATTAGTGCTCAGCTCCTTTTGGTTTTAACGTGATGATATGTAGCCTATAGCCATCCTCGATAAATGAGCTATCTAACACTAAAAGAAACTTTTAAATCGGATCTGTAGTTTTTGAGATCATAGCGTTCAACCAAACAAACAAACAAACTCTTCAGCTTTATATATTAGTATAGATTAAACTAAAATACCTAGTAATATCACCAGTATTTAGATATTTGTAGCTATTATGAAAAGATGTGAAACGTAATTATTAATTTAGTTTAGGTATATGTCATTAAATTTCGACAATAAATTATACTGACGTCTACAAAATACCTAATTTCTAAAGTGTATTATTAAAAAAAGAAACAGGATTTATAGTAAAGATAGATAGAAGGGAAACTTTCGTAGTACAGGGCAAAAATTTATTTAAAAAATACAACAAAAAGCCAACATCACAAGGTGTTCCCAGACGGTCACCCATCCAATGACTGACCGCTCCCTACGTTGCTTTAATGATCGGACGAAAACCGTTGTTGTCATTCGGTGAAGCTGTGAAGACCATTCCAGGTCAACAGCGATTTCATTTCGAAAAAAAAAAAAACGATTTTGTTGAATTTCTGCCCGATACAAGTTTACCCTTGTTACAACAACAAAAATGTATATATTTTATTTCTAATCATAAAACATATATAAATCGTTAGCTACTATATTACTTGTTTAAACTATTACAAAGATTTCGTATGTGCGTAATTATTTTAAAACAAATGTTAGAGTGAGACTGTATATAAAATGCTAACAAACTATAACGTGGTGCACCCTGCTGATCAACGAACGAGGCAATGGCGAGAGCGGGGTGGTAGGGTTTTACAGCCCGACTGGGTCACAACCACCATGCATATGGCGAAAAAGCCCGTCATAGTGACTCGCTTATGCTCGTCGCGTTTCGGGGTCAGCCTGTGCATATCCAGTACCGGGCGACTTTCGTCATTATGGCCGGCATGACAGCGGCGACCGGCGATTGATAATCTGTCTCTCGGTGGTTGCCGATGTTTTTGGATTGTACTATGCTTAACATCAGGCTTAGTGCAGTCACTTTGTCGTGCTTCTATAAAAAAAAAAAAAACTTAATAATTAAATTTGTAAAATGTATTAATCCTGGCAATACTAAGACGTAATTTTATGCATAATGTATGATGTTATTTAAAAATTACTTGACCTACATGCTAACCGAAACATATAAGTGATTACCCACGTAGACAAGTATTTAACTTCTGCACGCGTTCAGAACAAGCGCATTAACATAACCATTGATTGATGATAACCTATGGTTACTGCTAACAATTTTATATATACGTTTGTGAAACTATATCCTTCTTGAATTTTTAACCTTCCACCGGTAACATAAGGTTTTCAGCTTATCGATCAAACGGTATGTATAACTTGGTCCTGGTATGTTGAGCACTGACAGTTTCAGTCAGCGGTTTGTTGGGGAGTAAGCGAAGTGGTATTTTTATCTTAGCAAATGGAAGGGAATAATACCTGGTAGTATTAATGGATATATATGCGAATGTTGAGAGAACTGTTTTATAAGTTCCGTATTTTAATAGTATCTCGTAAATTTTAAAGGTAATGCGAAATGTTAGCGAATCGACGTCTGTTTGGAATATACTAAATTGTTATTATACTTTTTAAAAGTAATAATCTTTCGGTGTTTCGCTTATCCATATTTGATTATCTTTTATATTTTAATTTAGATAACGTTCATTTCACTTCTTAGTGTTGTTTCATTTCCAGCTTAGAAACTCCTTGTTAATTGGACTCTTTGGAGCAAAAAAATTAATAACTAAATTACGTTAAGGTTTTGGCGTGATTTTAGTATGTATGTGGTGGATTTTATATTTTATTCATAATCTTGTGTTATTTGACACTATATTTTTTAAATTTGGTGACGTTTTATGTAATATAGTTAGTTTATTGTGCATAACTGAAGTGAATGGAAAATAATGCCACGGAGCATGAACTTCTGAGTTGCCGCAAAAACTCCCTGAAAGGTTTTAACAAGGGATCCACCATCTTGTTAGAATATTGATTTACAAGACGCTTAATATTGAAATAATCGTACGACGCTTGTAATATTATTGACAACGTGACAGTGGGAGTAATAATATGGAAGATCGATTGCCAAAAATAAAATTTAAAAAAATACGTGAAATTCTTAACAACATTTTAACCAACACTACCAACAATGAATATAGAAGATTAATGCATGTTTTAAACACTGTATTAACATTTCTACATTCGTCAAGTATCTAATATATGTATTACCTCAATCGATTACTCCGAGGTGTGCCGTGCAAGGGGCTGAATTTCAAAATAAAATCGGCTGAGTGTCTTAAGCGTTCGCCTTAGTAGTCCAGTGATTCTGTTCAGGTTTTGCTAATCCAATAGCGTAGTTAGCTCGAGAAAAAAAATTAATTAATTCAATGTGTAGACGAGCATACTTTCTGTTACAAGTCTCTCATATTTGTCTGCTATGTCACGATATTATACTGAAGACACTGAACTTGAAAACTACAAGTATTATTCTATATCTACTTGAGTATATCAAAACACAAGTCAAGAGAAAATCTTTTTCGTGGATTTCCTATGTACATTATTTTATATTCTATAATTCTAGGTTTGTACAATAAGTTATATGTTAGTGACAATTACATGATATAGTATTAGTTTTAGTATTTTGTTGACATTATTGAATGTTTTGAGTAAATATACAATTAATATCATTAATACACTCTTAGATACAGCAAAATGGCAAAACCGACTTGAAGTAACAGTGCTTCCATTGTTGCGTTTTGTTCGGTCAGTTAGAGCGCCGGAGGCCCACTTCCCCAACCCTCACCTCTCTCCTATTCCCTCCCTTCCCTGAAACACAGATTAGCAACGCACTTGCGACTCTGTTAGTGTCCATGAACGGCGGCGATCACTTAACATCAGGTGACCCACCTGTTCGTTTGCCTTCTATTATATAAAAAAAACCTTATAAATTCATTCAAATAATTTTATTATATACATTTTATAAATGATACCTCAAACCTAGGTTCATTAAATTCTCCTTTATTTTAAGAAAAAAAATAACATCGTAGGTACATACCAGAAACTTCAAAGGTGTCTCATATCAACCTATACCTCACTACGGTCGAATAAAACTGAATTTATTACTTGTAGTTAATTTTTTTATATGAATATAATTAGGTTGGATCTGTCAAAAACAAATTTCATAATATAAAATAAAATAAATTTGCTTTTCGTATTTTCGCATCATTAACCAGACATGTATGATTTAACTGCTTCTAACCTCAATGTTATATATTGCTATAATTTTGGAATAGAAATTTAAAATATATCTCTTTGAGACGACGTTAAGTATTCAGCTAGTCAACCTTTACAACGCCAGCAAACGGTACATAATATATATTTTATGTGTCACATGAAATATATGTATCTTATAAAGATACAGATATTTATACATCTAATTATCAAAGCACAAATTGCTAATTTGAACTAGATATGTTTAGAAATTAAACGTTTTTTTTTATATCATACTTGGTAAATGAACAGGGGAGTCACCTGATGTTAAGTGATCATCGCCATCCATAAACACTAGCATCACCAGGGGAGTAGCAAGTGCGTTGCTGGCCTAAATAGAACGAATGTTTATAATATTAGATATGCTATGTAGATTTATTTTCATTGTTTAGTTTCCAATAAGCTAAGCTTACACTTCTTGCGCATTCGATAATTATGTTCTCGAAATATTTATCTCAATCATTTAATAACTGTTGGCCAACAAATAAAATCGGCTGAGTGCCTTAAGCGATCGCCTTAGTAGTCCGGTGAAGCTGTTAAGACCTTGCTAGGTCAATAGCGTAGTCAGATCGAAAAAAAAATATATTATTGAAACCTAGTTTCATACATATTTGTGACAATATTTCACTATTGAATAATTATATAAAACTTACTGACTTAAATATGTCCATTCGTATAGAAAATTCTAGAAATATATTCTAATAACGTGAAGTAATTATTATCGACCACACAAATACTGTTTACCAACAAATAGGACAAGATTTCGTCTACGCATGCGCTGATATTGGCAGTGTGAGTCACTATATAAATGAAGCCGGGAAGCCTCTTCGCCCTCCGTTATGCAACACCCTTGGATCTAGAAACATCTAGTATATAATATACACAGTCATAATAAGAAAACTTTTTATCAAAAACAAAATAAAAATACATCTTATGAGATTAGTTTTAACGTTTCTTGACTTCGATAATAAGCCCCCGTCTTATAGGAAATTAGTTAAAAAACATCTAGTTAGAATTTACCATTCGCATATAAGCTAATGGGTTAAAAACGATATTCAGAATTTATATGGATTTTTTTTTTTTCAGAAAATCATTTTAAAACAATTGTATATTGTAAGCTTCTAAGCAAAATAGTGATAACGATATATCATCCTTCTTTCTCCTATAGCATAAAAATAAAGGTTACGTGCTTAATTCTGAATTTTCATCACATTGTTACATTCCGAGATATGATAAGGGCTATGATTACGTAAAAGTGCCTTTTAAAATTTTAAACCACTCCGCTTATCTTATAAGATAAGAGATTATTCAATACCGTATAGGGATTATTTATTCAAATTTATTCTTACCAAATTTTACTGAACTCAAAACATCGCGTTGAGAATATTATTATTTTTCAAACATATTCCTTCAAAATTAGTAATCCTTATTTAAAAGGAACAGTAATTTTACTTGGCGGGAAAGTTAGAGAGCCATTACGCGTAGCCTAACGCCATCTATCCAAAATCTTTGGAGGCTTTTCCAAACTTCACCGAATGCTACGGGACGTAGACGAATTTCTTTGATACAAAATATTCTCATAGCAAGCAACACTAAGGCGTAATATCACAGAATTAAACTTAAATATTACCGAGTATGGGTTTACCACTGGTATCAGTATTTCTCATTTTCTAGCCTAAAATTAAATCTGCACATATCCTCCTTTTATCAATATAATTATGTCCTTAAATAGCTTTAAAAGTAATAATATAGAGAGACCTTTATTAAATCAATTGGTTGTATTCAAAGTTTGGCAACTATAGGTATACGAACACAATATTTTACTTTGTTGCGTCATTGCAAAGACATTTACATATTTAACTAACTATAAATATGCTTAGTATACTATACTTATGAAAATAAAGAAATATACTTTTACCTTTCTGGATACAGAATTGTAATAAATTCTTTGATGGTTATATTATTCTTATATTATATTGAAAAAATATAAATACATAAATTCAGCGTCGTCCCGAAGCATTCGAAAGAAACCAGTTTCCATGGCAAGGCTTTGAAGGATACAACAGCCTACTGAATATCTGTCTCTCTTTACAATGCGTATCGTTATTATGTTGGAGGGAGACAATAGACAGACGTATTACGTAAACAGTTAGGGTGACCTTGTTAAGTTGCCAGATTAATGAGTTTGCATTTACTTATAATTTCTGTATGGTATTACATAATTAGGTGATTATTTATTTAAGATCTAGTTTTTGCTTATTTCATGGGCATGATAATTACAAATGCGACTAGACAAAATGAAAATTTACGAGTTTAAGTACAAAACTGGTTTTTAATGCGGCCTCTTTACCGTCGCGTAGTAATAACAGATTAGTTCCGCGTTGTTGATTTGAAATATTCGACGAAAGAATTTTTTTATTAGAAGTGTTTTTTATATGAGTATTTTGCTTTTTACGATGTGTTGAAGATATATTCTTAGAACAGGCCATGGCCTAGTTCAAATTTTTATATTACATAGGTACTGGTTTTCGTTAACAATAGACTCTTTAAAAAATCTTTAGTAAAATCTTAGCCTATGTAATATATATAACTTAACTTTATAACTTATTTATATTTATTTATTTATTTATTATTATTTATATATAACTTTTAAACTAGATATAAAATATTGTATGTGGGATCATATTTATTTGTATTCATCCAAAGATATTCTACCATCAAATTTTGTATCTATCTGTGTTTGTATTCGTTTGCTTAAAGGTTTTAGACAGTAGGCCATCGGCATGCCTATAATGTATAAATCGAAATATTAATATGAAAGGAGAGAAATTACGAACAATATAACTGCAGACTAGACCTTTACTTTTTCTGGAATACCATTTAGTATAGCGATTATAATAAAAACTGGTTGTAGCAACCTCGTTCTTGTGAACATAGTTTTATTGTTAAACGGGAATCATGTGTTTTATTTGTATTGTTTTTCATTATTTTTGTTGCAATTTTGTAATTAATTGCTTACATTTGGCTTAAAGGACTTGTACTTTAATCTTCATAAAAAAAACCAACAGTTCTAAAACGATTTTACCAAATGTATGATGTCTGTGTTAAATCGTTTCATATCTGTTTCACTCATATGGAAAAGCATAACTATATATAGTAAAAGGCTATATATAGTAAAAAAAAATCGATTTAGGTATTTTGAAGATTAGGTCAAAAAGTTAATTGACGCTTAAATTTTCCAAAAAAAAGCCACTAAGCTTGATTAAGTACGTATAATTTATTGTGGTATGTGACGTAATTTATTCCATCAAGAATTCAAACTGATAAAAACATTTTAATTTCACGTTTCCGTTCGAACGTAAAAAGATTCGAAACATAATTTAAGTGTGCCTAATTTCCGTTCGGTATGAGGCAATCGTCGATGTTTTTTTTTTCATTATTATTTAAAACCGGCTTTGTAATCCGTGATGTGGGCGTTCATCTGAACTGATACATTGACGTATTCGAAGTTATCTATAGAATCCAAAAAAATATATTGTAAGAATTTATGATACTTCAACACTGTACCTATACAGTGAGTCCTAACTCGTACGATACATTTCATGTACATTTATTTATAGGCATTAATTCTACTTAAAAACCTATTGGAAGAAGATATTTCTTACATTATACATCGAAATTTAACGAAGTCAGTATCAGTGTTGTTTAAATTCTTTGTCAAATAAGCAGTAAGAGAATTATTTCTAATAACTCATAATATAATGGGAGCACTCAACAGAAACTAGTTTATCAATTAGCATTTTTATGTACCCAGTCTTTGTTTTTTTTTGTTTTGGTCCCCTTCAATGTAACCGTGAATTCAGACTTGCGCATAATATAGTCAAGATCTTAATAGATATGTATACATTATAGTAGATATATATTCTGACCGATCAAAGAAGTTTGGTTAGGTTTGTACCTACATTTATTTTTAATCTAAGTTTCTTAACGGGTTTTGCGATAATAGTTGAATGATAGACATCATCACGTAAGTAAAAAGGGTTATGTTCTTTTGTCTTTTCTTTATCTGCGATATTGTGCATCTAGGCCGACAAATTTGGTTACACTTAAATATCAATTTGTTAAATTTAATAGTGTCATCATTTGCCACACTGTATAATTAAATAATTGGACATACACGCAAGTTACAATTTGACAGCGTAATAAAAATATACAAATTTTAAAGAGAAAGAGAAGGAGTCATACGTATATACATAACAAATAGGGCCTATACATAATATAAATCTCCATATACACATATATCTCTATACCAATATTAAGAACTAAAGAAAAAGTGTAAGGTAATTCTTTCCTGACAGGGGTGGGAAGTTTCGGTCAGAGGCAACCGCACTGATTTTTTTGTCACATAAGAACCGTGTATTTTATTTAGATTAATTGTGGGCTATAGTGACCTTTTTAATTATAATAAGATTGTCATTGTTACTTAATTGCTACAATCATTTTACGAATTTTAAATTACTGCTGAAACCTTTTATCATTATTGCTAAGCCCCTTTTGAGAAGGTAAGAATATGGGTTCTAAATATCAAAAAGAAAAGTATTCGTTTTACAGGTATAACTCGCGTCAATATCGATTCAGCGATTTTAGAGAGTGAAATTTCTACAGAAAATGGCTCTTAATTTTTGAAGTCTTCTTTAGGCGTATTGTGCGGTATTTTTGACAGGACATACATTTATAACTTCGCGTCATTACATGCTAGTAAGCGTTACCAACCGTATTGCGCTTGCGCGGCTTGCATCGGACTAGAAACGCGCAGTATAGCGGCCTGTATATATCCAATATTAATATTTTGCATTGAAATTTCGCAGCCCACCATATTTGATTAATTACATAAACTGTATGAAAATATTGTAACTGTAAACAAGTGAGTATCAGTAGATGTGAAAACCACACTAACGTTAATAATTTTAATGCACAAAGTATAAAATTTTAATATTCTGAGTTACATTATAATAATTGAAAAAAAATTGGTTGTCTGTAAAGTCAGTTTACGGTCAATATTTTTTTATCAACATTATATTTAACGGACTTTTAAAGTTGTTTCAATGTTAAGTCAATTATACTATTATGTAATTACTAACGTAGAAAACATAAGATGTTACAGTAGTTATGAAGTTAATTCAGTAGACAGACAACTGATCATGACAACTTGATCTCTACGCATTGGTCGTTCTTATGATAGAGACGTTTCAACTTATACAGGTCACATCTGAGTTGATATGGTTTGCGTCGAACTCGGACTACTGTCTGTAAAACAGGATACAAAATTTAGTTCCGAACCTTTTTTAATTTGCGTTTTTAAAATAAATTCTTTAAAATGTAGAAATATTATAGAAGGTGAGTACAAAGCATTAATAAATTTGACGTCAACAATCATTCGAGTGTGAACTTTCTGAATACCAAAAGATCTGTACTACACAAGATCGATGGAACAACGTAGCTTCAAATATTTATTATAAGGATTCTCTTATTTTTATTTACATTATTTACATCCCAATCCCTCCAGCAAAATTGCCAACTAAATCAAATACTAAAAAAGAGCCAGGCAGAAAACAGTGGAAAGAGTTGGAGGAGGCCTTTGTCATTAGGCACACCGAAATACGTGATATGTTATAGTTTTGTCATAATACTAATGTCAAAAATTTCGGAAAATAAAAGGCTCTATTATGATTATTATTCTCGTGTTTAGAAGGTATTAAAACCGTACCTAAATATGAAGTGAGAGATGTATCGTTTATATACGTTTGTACGTAAATGACTCAAACACTATTGCATGAATTTCGATCATTTTTTTTTTGTTCTACTTCCTAAAGACTTATTCACTATCCAAAACAAAATCGCGATATCTTCATTTACATTAGAGTTTCTAGAGAGTACGATTTTTAATACGCTACATGGTACAACAATACACACTCAAGCTGTACACTTTGGTTGTCGTGGAGAAGTGATGCAAGCGGTGTTTTGTGCATACGTAGGAGTGTGAATATAAAATACTATCATTGTGTACAAGAATATTTTGTAAGCATAGTTTATTTTTTAAATATTTTTTACATTTTTTCTTTGTATTTTAAAAGTGGAGATCGCCTAGTTTGTTTAGTAAAATTCTTCAACTAACACTAATTGCTTTACTAATTACGAAACGTTTAAAAGCCAAATAAGATGTAACGTTTATTCGCGTTAATATTTATGATATGACGTCTGTAATATCGTAATCTTAATATATTCATGTATGAATTTTAAATAGATGAATTAAAATTCCTAATTTTTATTTTTCTTTGTGCGAACATTAGCTAGTTTTTTACGAGGCTTTGTAGCTGTAATTGGAACAATGTTATGACGCAGTCTTATTCTAAAATACAAATATCAAATAATTTAGACTGGTTATTTGATTTAAGTAGACATACAACATTACTTTACTTATGTTACATTGTTTAAAAAAAACATTTTACCTATTTATTTAACAAGCCTTGTTAAAACTTGTTAACTTTTTGAACAATATGATATGAGTACCTGTATCTTAATTTAAAATAGGTATCTAGCATGCTTACGTCAGTGTAAGTTCCTTAAATCTTATTAAAATTAAATTTTGTAAAAATAAAGATAACGGAACCCTTCGTTGTTAATTAATACCTTGATAATGATTTATAAATTTATTATCACTCATGGCAACAAGTTCAAAGTGATAATACTAATTCAAAAATATCTTTGTAAATTTAATCAGAAACAATAATACTCAATTTTCTCACAATGGTAAGCATCGAAACTCAGTATAAAAAAAGTCGAGGTAGTCATATGGACTGCTGACAAAAGTGAAAACTCAAAACAATGAAATAGCCGTCCTGTTTTAAAATTTTAAATTAATTATAGAATGAGTGACGATATTTAAATTTGAAAATTTGTTTATTGAAATTATTAAAATTATTGTGGTTTCAAATGCCTATTGGCACTCGGAGCAATTATTATATCTATACATATTTATGAAGTCTATTAATCAATCAAAGGTATGAGCTGCAAAATATCAATACTACTTGTACACAAGCGCAACACGTCCGGTCATGCTGACGTAGCACGTCATGACACGAAGTTACAAATTTAACTCCTGCCAAAAATAGCGCTCAACACGGCTATAGAAGTTTTCAGTTAAAAAAAAAATTAACAAAATTTTAACTCTTCATAAATATGATACTACGTTAAAATCTATTCTATTAATTTTGAGTTGTTTTAAAAAGTCAATCGCGTATTTTTCGACCTTCAAAAGTTCAAACAGTCGGCCGACTAAACGACAATAATTGGCACCCGCTACCCACGAGACGTAAGCGACAATTTACTAGCATCGCATCTATCCCGCTCTTTCATGTGTTTCTAAGAGCGATAGAAATACACTACGAGCCTCTAATCCCCTGTCTACGCGAGACGTCAATGAACTTTACTAATCTCAGCGTGATACAAATTGTAGGCGTCCAACCGCCAACATTACTAACAGCCGCAGTCCTTGTGTCATGCAAAAACATTAATTCCAAATTCATTTCACGCAAATGTATCCTTGGATCGTAAGCGAAGAATACCTAACTAAGATTGAACTTAGCTAAACTTCATTAAGAAGGCAATATAATTTTCTGTTATGTCACTTAACGTTCGGCTAAGAAATGTTGCAATAAAATGCTTCACGGCCATTGCCTTACTCTGCCACGTTTCATAAAATGTGCTTATGACATAACGAAATAATAAAATAACGTGTCCGAAGAGTGACGTAAATTCGCGCTCACATTCATTCACACAAACAAGGAAACAATGATCATTTATATTCATAACCAGGTCTTAATTGCTTAATTAGATGCTAATGTAAGAATTATGTCTTTATGTATGAGATAATTAACAACATATTGTATTATTTTTGATATCCATTACACGTTGTTACGTATCTCAATTTAATCATAATTGATTACGCACCGACAATAATCCTTGAATTATAAATTAGTACACGGTTTGTTGTAATTATCCAAAACGAATTCAATCTGAGCGTACCTACGTAAAAGAAGTCTTTGATAAAGATGTCTATTTCAAGCCCGATGCTAATTCATAAAGACGCAATCAAATATTCTGACATTAAATTTATACTTATATTAAATTTATTATAAGTTTTGGTTTTGCAGTTTTATACTTTTCAAAACAAAATACTCTCAGTTATTATCGTGCATTTTGGAATAGCAAACTAACTTTGAAAATTATTTTGAAAAGCCAGACGTTTTTAGAATTACTAGTGGGCGCCTAGTGGTCGATATTCGGCCATAGTTAATTGATTTTTTTAAAGTTTAAACTTTATTAGGATTCTTTTGTCAAAGGGTATAATACTTCTATAATCAAAGGTTTTCATCATGGCTACTCAGTTATTTGCCATTTTCCACGATCCTTAAATATATAAACATAAAAAAATCTATGTATAAATGAAAATTTAAATTAATTATAACTTTGAAACAAAAAACAAGCGGTAAAGCTCTCAAATTCAAAGTAAAGATAACTTTACGAAAATAAAGAAATTTATAGCAACCCATTGTTGCTTTATTGAATATTGTAATTCAATTAATTTTACACGACACCATGAGTGGTGTGTGGAGTAGTCCGGTGAAGCTGTTAAGACCTTGCTAGGTCTATAGCGTAGTCAGTTCGAGAAAAAAAAATGGTGTGTGGTATTTTTCGGTGATATTGATTTTTTTTTTTCGAAATGACTACGCTATTGACCCAGCAAGGTCTTAACAGCTTCACCGGACTACTAAGGCGAGCGCTTAAGGAACTCAGCCGATTTTATTTTGGCAACCAGCTCAAGGGTGCACGGCACACCTCGGCTTGGCTGTTGCCTGTTGCATGCAAAATCGCGATCTATCTTAGCTAACCTAGCTAACTATTCATATATGTATGAGTTGTTGAAACCTATGTGTACCAAACATACACGCCTCAACAACTCCTCCATATATTTATTATCGGAAAATTGAGAGTTTTTCAGTTCGATAAAGGAAAAAAAAGTAAACCCTTCCACTTTCATGTGTAAGCGTGTGGGCGTGCACGTGTGTGGGTGATCATGTAGTGTTGTAGCGGTGATGTATATTTGTGTGTCACCATATCGCGCAAGCAACGCACTCAAGGGCTCCCTACCGAGGGATTGAACTCAGGCTTGAGCCGCTGCCGTGAAAGGCCTAATCGGGTGAAATGATATTGAATTAAATGTAGTCTGTTCATTATGAGAAATAGTGATATGCCCATTATCATCTTTTGGAAAAGTAATTGATACACAGTGCAATCAAATGATGAATCCAAAACAAAGATGTTTTTAATACTACCATTAACTTTTAAAAATAAATTCGTTTTTGTTGCTACATTAGGCTAAACTGCATCATTGTAAACGCGGAGGTCTAAGTCATAGATTACTTTTATGAACAAAACCCTTATTTTTATTATACAAAATATTATTTGGCTCATTTTTTTATTAAATCATCATTTGAAGTGAGTTCACCATAAAAAATAATAAACATTATAATATTGATTTAGGTAATATTCTTTATTAAACCAAGGAAAATACATTAGTAATAATTTCAGAGGTTCCATAAATGTACTAAAGATAAATTGTTAATCAATTAATTATTAATGCATATTTATTATGAATTTACATATTATATTATTATAAAATTAACCTACAATTCGACCAATTGATTTCAAAGCGCATATAAGCGCAACGTCATTCATGTTAAATTTATTATATTATTGTAAAATTAACCTGTAATTTAATCAGTTAAATTCAAAGAGTATGTTGGGTATAAAACGTAAGTTGTGTTATATATATTATAATAAAAGTTATATGTTATAATATAATTATAAATGTAGCATGGAAAAGGGTAATTGGAACGTAAGAGTAAAAAATACATGCAGTCAAGCATAACCTCCTTTGCAAACTTTTTTGAAGTTCGTTATTGACGGCTGTCAAAAGGTGTTTTTTTATTTACATGCGTGTATATATTGTGAAAAATTCAAGCTGTAGTATTAGTAATATATATTTTTATTAATGTAATGTACTTCTAATGCATTTTATACAAAATAAACAGCTTTCTGCACTTCTCCGCCATATAAACTTTAATTATGCCAAATTTCAAGTTCGTACATTCACAGAATTACCTTAAAAACGGATACAAAGTTTTTGCTTCACGTATTAATATATAGATTCTGATTGTACAAACGAGGCAAATGAAAGTATATAAAATGTAATCCTAAAGTAATGTACATCTTTTTTTAGTTAACAAAAAGGAAAAATATTTATTATAATCTATATATTAATACGTGAATTTCTGTTGGTGGTAGAGCCCCGCTGAAGCTATTTTTGGTTTCAGCATGAATGGGTCGGCTTCTCAGGGGTAGTACCACCCCTCTCACAGATAACCGACGTGAAATAACAGTGCTTGCATTGTTGTGTTTCGTTCGGTCAGTGAGAGAGCCGGAGGCCCACATCCCTTCCTCTTTCCTTCTTTCCCTTTTCTTCCCCTCCCCCTTCTCCCATATACAGGCTGGCAATGCACTTGCGACGTCGCTGATGTCGCTAGTGTTTATGGACGGTGGTGATCACTTAACATCAGGTGACCCACCAGTTCGATTGCCTCCTTTGATATAAAAAAAAAACGTGAAGCAAAAAAATTGTACCCCTTTGAACCTATTTGCCGTGAACGGGTGAATTTGAAATTTGGCATAGTTAAAGTTTATATGGCGGAGAAGTGCAGAAAACTGTTTATTTTATATAAAATGCATTAGAAGTACATTAAATTAATTACAATATGCACTACTTACACTAGTGTTTGAATTTTACACAACATATACACACATAAATAAAAAAGACATTTTGACAGCCGTCAATAATTACGAAGTTGAAAAGAGGTTGTGAAGGAGGTTGCTATGCTCAGCTATATGTATTTTTTAACTCTTACGTTCCAATTACCATTTTTCGTCCTACATTCACCAATTATATTATAAAATATAACTATTATTGTAATGTCTATTATTTTTTATGGTGAATTTAAAAAAAATGAGCCAAATAATACTTTGTATAATCAAAGTAAGAATTTTGTTCATAATCCATGACTTAGACCTCCGCGGTTACAATGTTGCAATTCAACCTCGTGTAGCAACAAAAAAGAATTTATTTTCAAAAGCTAATGGTAGTATTAAAAATATCTTTGTATTGGATTCACCATTTGATTGTATTGTGGGTCGATTACTATTCCAAACGATGATACCCAGTATCACTATTTCTCATAATGAACAGACTACATTTAATTCAATATCACCCAGAAATACCACCCACCATGGTGTCGTGTAAGATTATTTGAAAATTGTGTCAGGGGTTGCGATAAATTTCTTTATTTTCGTAAAGTTATGTTTGCTTAAAATTTGAGACTTTACCACGTGATTTTTATTTCAAATTTATAATTAATTTCAATTTTCATTTACACATAGATTTTTTTAAATGTTTATATAATTGAAGATCATGGCAAATAACTGAGTAGCCATGATGAAAATCTTTGATTATAGAAGTATATATACCCTTTGACAAAAGAACCCTAATAAAGTTCAAACTTTAGAATATCAAACAATTATGGTCGAATGTCGACCACTGGGCGCCCACTAGTATTCTTAAAGGTCTATAGTATATTTTTTCTACTTTACACATATTGAAATTTTCGTGAACTACTAATTTATAATGTACTTTACCTAGTAGGAAAATTATGTTTCAGTTTACTAAGTTAATTTTTTTTTAATCTGTATCCTTGTGCTATATGTTTATTATTTACAATTAATATTGACTAATAGAAGAATAATACAGAAAAAGAATAAATATGGGAACTAGTAATATTAAAAAGAAATAATAGTAGTTAGTATAGAAAAACAAGACGTGAAACTATTTTACACGCTTGTAAGTGACAATGTCATATTTTTTGTAATGTGTTTATTGATTTTTAAGTACATTTTATATGTATGTATTTTTCTGTATATTATTTAGAGTAATCGCTTCTACACCCACACTTTTGTACGTGGTAGAACCTCGCTGAAGCTATTACTGGCTTCAGCATGAATAAGTGGGCTCGCTCGGCGTAGTACCACCCTCTCACAGAAAACCGAGTGCTTGCATTATTGCGTTTTATTCTGTGAGTGAAAGCGCCAGAGGCCCACCTGTCCTCACCTGCCTCTTCTCCTCTTCCCATCCTCCTCCCCCTCCCCCCACCCACACACAGGCTGGTAACACACTTACGACTCCCCTGGTGTTGCAAGTGTCTATGGACGGTAGTGATCATTCAACATCAGGTGACCCACCTGTTCGTTTGCCTCCTACGATATAAAAAAAATTATCTATTTCTATCTAAAAATTTCTTCAAGCAGTTTTACTTATGATTTACAAAATAATTAATAAAGTAGGAGATTATTACAGCGTTTATTGTAAAATAAGTTACTCCGCTAAAGAGTTTACGATATATCTGCAATATCAACAGGAACTTAAAAATATAAATAGTCTTAAATCAAAGTATACCACTTATATTTCATATTTATCCTACATATATTCAAATCGTAACTCCACAATGCTAAAATATTGTGACAACACAATATTACTAAATGGATAAGCTTTATTTATTCAATTAAGGATAACGTGAAAAGAATAAATATCGAAATTTTTGTTAAAATAGAGATTTCAAACTCAGAAAATACGAATTAACTTGAATAGCATAATCCAAATAGACAGAACATTAAATGTATTATAGCACATCGTTTTTTAGGTACATGAATTCTTAAACTACTAGTAAGATATTAATAAACTATTTGTTTAGATGAATTACTTAAAATCTTTACAAAATAATCTTAACAGCTTATTCAGAAACTGAGTTACATCCTTTTTCGTCAGCTACGAATGCGTTTTTGTTCAACTGAATTCGAACAGATGTCGCTACGAGTACCGAATTGTGAAAACTTTTCGCCGGTTGGGACGGAATGCGCTCATCTTGTCAAGACACGACACTCACACACTGACATAAGTTTACACTGACTATGTATACAACGAGCATCTAGCGTAAAGCGACACTGTCTATACACACATATACACGGTTTGGAAGTAAAACATGATGTTTTATTATATTAGTGTGTGTAACGTTCATATATTCTGTAGGTTTATTTAATGTGTAAACGTGTGCGCGTCCATTATTAAACTTTGTGTGATTCTCGTCTGCTGATAGATGGCGTTACTAGATAAAACTATTCTCAAATATTATGGTTATATAAAGATAAAGTAGGTATAAGCTATGTATTCTTTGACATGTTAACTTCTGTGAAATATTTGATGCCGTTATGTTGATCTTAATTACAATTCATGATTTATCCAATGTATTTTTATTAAAATGAAACATAGATATACTCACCACCTTACCTAATTTATTTTTATTATAAACAGATATTGCATTTCCATTGTAAATTTTCAAATAGAAATTTGAATATTAAAGTTACACTTGCATTAAACAATGTGCCAAGCTTTTGTTGTATAATCGATTGTTGTCTGGAAGCTAGACTGTCTAATCATTAGTTTTGTATAGCACAAGACAGATAATATACATTTAAATTAGAATATTAAAATTTTAAATATACATTTTGTAATCTGGTGAAGCTGTAAAGGCCTTGCAAAGCCAATAGCGTAGTTAGTTCGAAAAAAAAACATCTATAAAGAGATAATAATACGTCAAAATTTACGAGTGGGTTTGTAAGAGGTAATAATAATCCGATTATGAAAATTATTTTTCTAACAAGTGGCTATCCATAAATTACGTTACAGGTTACGGGAGTGAGAGAACCAAGAAACTGTAATCACGTGTGATATGGAGGGATGCTAGTCATAACTTTCTTGACGTCATATTCGTAAGTTGAATTTATTAGAATTTCAAACTTTCACTGTAATAGCTATGATATATACATTATAAACGATATATAGATGTGTGATTTGTTACAAATTTCATGAAAAAATGTTTAAATAGGAGTATGTAATAAGTTTCGGTCTGCTGTTTTACTTTGATCATTTCAAAGTTTAGAATTACAAAATAAGTAATGCCGCACCAGAGGAAAGAGAGTCATACAATTATGGTTTATTATGACATGGACGGATAGCATGCCAAAATTCATTAAATTTGTATGACGTAATTTATGGATCACTCCAAAATTCATATATTATAAGTGCTATGTTGTAGGTAATGTTTTATTTTTATTAACAATTACCATCGATAATATAAGTTGTAGGTACCAGGAGTCAATCTGCCAGCTGATTAAGACATGACTATTATAACAACATTATAGAGTATAGTAGGTATATTAATATGTAACTCCTTTGGTTGTGAAGTATTTTTAAAACAGATATTAAGGTATTTAGATTTTGAAAATTCGTGTTCAGTTTCATTTGGTAATACTTAGGTACTTAGAAACTAGATTAAATGGGTATTATATCATTTCTTAACAAACGAGGTCGATGAACTTCTGTCCTAACGGACGAGAGCTTATTTCAGATACCTACTTGCCTAAAATTTTTATTCGTTTACGAAACAGCTGCTATTACCAAATTAATAAATAATAAATTTAAATAAATACTGTTTTCCATTTCATAGTCTTTCAAAAAGGAATAGATGCAATAAAAACTGATTTATAGAAATATAATAGAGTATTTTGATTTTTCTTTAATATATTCATATTGTGGCGATTCAATATTTTCTATTAATTCTTAAATACCTAATTTATTACTTATTTAACAACATATATAAAAACACAGTCTAATATAAATACCTACTTATATTCTTCAGTGAGACAAGTTTTAACTAATAATTGATATACGTATTAGGTACCTAATGTTGAGAAATAATTTTTCTTCGCTTCTCTATAATAAATTTGATGATTCTGTTGCAAAAATAATTTATAATATAGCATACCCCATGATTAATTGTTCATAGAGTATTTTACTTTAAGTAGATGGTTTAGTTGTAATAAATGTTAAGTATTTAAAAATATTCCACTAAGGCAAAGGCACTTAGAATGGTATGAATATGAAATCTCTTGGTAATTTTCAACGGCATGATATCTAGAGTTCGATTATTATTAGGATTTTATTTTTAACGAC
>JACEII010000021.1:4921665-4956367 GCA_014332785.1 Antheraea mylitta | reverse complement strand
ATGATATCTAGAGTTCTATTATTATTAGTATTTTATTTTCAACGACATGATATCTGGAGTTCGATTATTAATAGGATTTTATTTTCAACGACATGATATCTAGAATTCTTTTATTATTAGGATTTTATTTTCAACGACATGATATCTAGAGTTCTATTATTAACAAAATTTTATTTTCAACGACATGATATCCAGAGTTCTATTATTATTAGAATTTTATTTTCAACGACATGATATCTAGAGTTCAATTATTATGATTATTAAGATATTTTTAACATTCAACTCTTTCACAATGTTTTGTTAACTTTGGTTGATAATGTTATTAATTATATTAAAAAAAATAATTCGTAAATAAAGGTAATACGAACTCCAGAAATAAATATATGTAAATGTTCTTGCTCAAATCTGTAGACATTTAATTTTTATTTCGTTGAATCAAGTACCTATATGTGAAGATATAACATACAATTAGACAACAAAAAAAATTGAAATTATTTTACATCTTGCAAAATGTTATAATACTTAATCATATATCAAAAATAATAATATGGCAATATTTTACAACAACAATAACTCCAACTTGAATTTATATTCAGGACTATCATAAAATTTCTATTACGAAAAATTGTATGCTATTTTAGACAATGTTCCCTTTATTCGCTTACCCATTTAGTTCTTTTCTCACATCAGTACAGCTTGTTGAAAATCTGTATATTATAACATGTTAAGAAAACTACAAATGCATCTCAAGGCTGTTTAAGAAACTCGTCGGGATAAACATTTGACCCGCTGAACCCTACACCACTCCATCCAAGACAGGTTTTCTGTAGCCCAGCGGTATACACTCGAGTGACGTCACGACCCAAAACTAAGCGTACAATAAAAGGTCCCGAAAGCGGCCATTTTGTGAAATCATATCGATTGGTGGGAAAAAATCTATTGTCATAGATAAGCCGTTCCCCTATTGGCCCAGTTTGCTAGAATAGGGTGGCACAATAGGGACAACTTTCCCCAATTTTTTTGCTAACACATTTTATATTAGAATTTTGTAGTATTCAAAAGATACTGCGACAAGTAGTTGGTGTATTATAATAATTAGAAGCAAGATTTACTCGTATTATTTTTATGTGTACTTCTGTGTAATAAATAATTCACTCGAAACGGTCCAGTAAGGTGAGAAACTTGTATGTTGTAGTAACCTATTACAAATATATTACATATGAAATAGGTATACTTAAGTTTAACACGAAGTTAGAAGCCAAATCGAAAAATAGTTAGAAAGAAAACACCTGATATATCTACAAGATTTATTTTAATTATATTCTAAATTTATTTATTTTAAACGCTTATCTGCTATTAATTCGTTTTAACTTCTGAGCTTTTGTCTCTAGATAATATATTTCGTTATACCTGCTAGATACACAGAAACTCCATTTTGAATAGCTATATACTGTCTGGGGATCAATTTAAGATGTTATTCCATTTTAATTTTTTTTTTTTTCGAGATGTCTACGCTATTGACCCAGCAAGGTCTTAACAGCTTCACCGGACTACTAAGGCGAGCGCTTAAGGCACTCAGCCGATTTTATTTTGGCAACCAGCTCAAGGGTGCACGGCACACCTCGGCTTGGCTGTTGCCTGTTGCATGCAAAATCGCGACCTATCTTAGCTAACCTAGCTAACTATTCATATATGTATGAGTTGTTGAAACGTATATGTGTACCAAGCATACACGCCTCAGCAACTCCTCCATATATTTATTATCGGAAAATTGAGAGTTTTTCAGTTTGACGAGGGAAATAAGTAAACCCTTCCACTTTCATGTGTAAGCGTGTGGCGTGCACGTGTGTGGGGGTGATCGTGTAGTGTTGTAGCAGTGATGTATATTTGTGTGTCACCGTATCGCGCAAGCAACGCACTCAAGGGCTCCCTGCCGAGGGATCGAACCTAGGCTTGAGCCGCTGCCGTGGGAGTCCTAATCGGGTGTGCGGGAGCGAAATTAACCCCAGACCACGGCGGCGTGATCTGTGGTTACGCGGGCGTGGGCGTGAGCACGCTCTGTTTCGAGGGACAGGCTGGTACTGATCGTTCGCTGACGTGATTAAATCAGGAGGGTCGGTAAAAATGCATCGCGGACGTCTTTTATAACGCGCAGCGTTAGGTACGGTTTCATAGTTTACGGCGGATACCACTAAGGGATTGGGGTGATTCGCAGCTTTTTCAAAATAACTAATCGTAAGTGATTTTTCGTACGCCCAGATAGAAGGAATCTCTAGGTCTCTATGGAGATCGACTCTCCGAATGTACCACGGAGCACCGGTCACTTTACGTATAACACGATTTTGGAGAACCTGCAGCTTATGAAAGTTATCTTTGGACATATGCGCAAAAACGGGGCAGCTATATGTCATCACGGGACGGATACACGTCTTATACAAAGTGAGCTTGTGTTTGAGGGACAGGAAAAGAATCATTCGAATCCAAAACAATAAGTAGTCTAAAGCCATTCACAAAAAACAATCCGCATCGAATGGTCTTCCCATACGTGTCTATACCATCTTAGGTTTCATCGGTAGTTTACATTCAGACAGATTATGGTCAAACACTTAAATTTATGTATATATAGATTAACTGAATTACATCAAAATGAAAAGAAATAAAAATTATTAAAGAAAAATTAAAATATATATCATCATCTCTTTATGAAAAGATTTTTTTTTCAAACGGACTACGCTATTGGCCTAGCATGCCCTTTACAGCTTCACCGGATTATGTTTGAAGTGAAAATTTCTTTAACTCCATTGTGATTTGAATGTCGCTGAAAAAAAAATCGATGAAAGTAATAGGTCGCATTCAAAAAAGACAAACATAAATATATAGAATTTAACATACGAGAGAATGAGATAGAATGCGTAGTCGTTTACCTATAATACTTTATCATTATTTGAAGGATCCATTTACACCGCGTGTGAACTGCATATATGTTTGTTTAATTTGCAGATATAATATTTGAATATTATATAGCCTACATCACTCCTACAGTTACAATGAATCTAGCAGCACTTAATATGGTAAATTCCAATAAACTTTTTAGGCCTGCTAAAACAATTGATATACCTACACAGAGTCGAGAAATATTGCTCACATTTAACACATTCGGTTACAATTAATTTTATACATTACTATCTTCTCGTCTCGGTTTCGCATGGGTATACTAACAATTTGAAATGAAGATTTTTTAACAGACATTTTTACTTTTCCTTAAGATTTACTTCAAAAATTTTCTGTCAAAACTTTGTCTTCAAAATTATAAACACATAAAATGTATCAGCCTAATGGGTGGGACTGTATTGAAGTGCTGCACTGTATGTAATATTCAGATAGATGTGAACAAACCAGTTGCTTTCATTATGAAATCTACGACACAGAGTCACTTATTCCTGGTTTATACAATAATTCAGTTAATAATGTGCGGGAGTATATACTTGGATGGAGGATTTAAAATGTTATTTGAAACCTCTCAAGGCCCTCTTTAAAGCTTTATCTGCATATTTATATATTATTATTCTTAGTAAAAACTTCTCCACTGAGAAATAATTGTCAGAATTAATAACTTCATTGACTAATTTTTTTTTTTATTTATTTCGGCAAAATATCTCTACACAGAACATTTTAGTGAGCCCTAGTTTGCCAATGAATGTACTTCATTGATCGTCTTCGTCATGAAATCGGTCTTCTAAAATATTTATTTATACCGCATTTAAAGGACTCTATAGGAAGGAATGAGTACGTCACCCGAAAGACGATTTTATTTTATCTCTGTTCCTACGATGTAAATTTACAGACTGTTAAATATATATTCATCTATGAATTAGAATATATTATATATCGCTATAAACAATTATTATTTTGTTATAGTTAATACAAAATCAATACGGACAGAGTCGAAACGTTTGTTAAGAGTAAATATTAAATTATTTATGGACACGTAACTATTGTCTCGTTATTTGCTACCAGTATTGTTACCAAGTATCTTTGTTATCTTTAGCTTAAAATACAGCTTAGTGTTCATCGTTGAGCGAATAAAATTTCATTAAAAAAAATTTAGAACTTAAATATTTATATATCTAATAAATACCTAATGACGTGTTTCTTTATATATAGTATAACTTATAAACTAAGATAAAATGAAAATGCATTACTTAATAAATAAATTGAGTAATTTATTGAGATTAGATTTAAATTTAATCAGAAGTTTGATGATATTTCTCAAATATTATATAGATAACGTAAACGATGTGTAACTGTCTTAATTTATCTAAGGTTGTTCGTAATGCATTACCAACGGTATTTATCTAGTGCTGACGATCAGACGACCGAATGCACTTACCGAGCAATGTTCGGTAATGTTGATACTTGGATGCGCTCGACATATTTATGTGATGATTCAGGGGTGTTCCTTTCACGGAGGATTATAGATACTGAATTATAGATAGTATCTTAGTGCTCTCAGGTATACCAAAATAATAAATACTTACTACTATATACTATAGTTTCCAATATAAGGACAAATTATTAGGTTATATCTTTCAAATATTAATCTATACTAATAGGTATTATAAAGATTGTGAGTTTGTGACATTGTAAGGGGTAATCTCAGGAACTACTGATCCGATTTGAAAAATTATTTCATTGTTATATAGCCCATTTATCGAGATTTTTTATAGGCTATATATCATCACGCTAAGATCAATAGGAGCGGAGCACCAATGAAGAATGTTTCAAAATCGGGGTTCTTTTTCCTCTTTAGAGCTTCCGCGTGTGTTAGAATTACCCCAAAGTAACTATTCCACGCGAACAAAGTCGAGGGCAGAGGCTAATAAACAATAAAGAGAAGTAACAGTTTCAGATTTTTATCACAACGAAATATTAGTTGGTAATTTCAACAAAACCGTATTCTGAATATCAATATTCTACTCTTAAGACTAATTTAAATTTTAAATTGAGGTTTCGAGTTCATGTAATTTATCATACAATTTACATACAAGTATATAATTAAAACTAAAATAAAAATGTGTTTAATTACGCTTTAAATTACATAATGTGCAAATCTAAAGTTTAACAATTTGAATACTTGTTATAAATTCAATTTTTGTTAATACCCACTTCGTAAAATGTCATCCACTGCCAATATATGTAAATTAAATGTTATTAATCTATGCAATTAATGTCGAGATACCTCAAGTATGTTAAAGTGTGAACAAAATCCTTATACATGCGTCGCTACCAGCACCACACGGGCAAAGAAACATTTTAATACTGTTGAGGTTTATATTACCTACCTACTCATTCATTACATAGTAGAGTAAAAGGAATGGAGTAGCTAAATAAAATTTATTGACATCTCATTTTGTATGAATATATGCAAAACAACAATATGACAGTTTATGCGGCTCTTTATATTTATTCTTCTAAAAAAATTAAAAGATGAAAAGTTCTGATATTAGCACTGTACTTTAGTATTGGGAAATATCATATTTTAAGTGCCTCTTACGGAAAAATTGAATTAAAAAAATATAGGTTAATTACTGGTTTTTAAACAAGATTCACATAGATAGTAGATACTAAATTATTGATATTGAAATTGCACATATTAGTGTCAAAGATATTTCGCACTTATTAGTTTTAATTGTTTACGTTGTAATTCATGCAACAGTTAAAAATAAGAAAGTATACAGGTGCTGAAATATTATATTACTTTCGATGGTGAGCATCTCTTTGCCTGTGTACTTCCTACACCGTAAATGTTAAAATACCTTGAGCTATATAATATTTCACCGACAATATGTAATTACAGTTTTTTTAATTTTTTTTTATTACCTATTATCAAAACACGGCATTTAACTAAATACTGTTAAGTGTACATTGTTTCGTTAAGTTTTCTTGCTAGTGAATTAGCTTAAATAAATGCATACCTATACATTAACACGCAGATGTCAAAAATTTGGAAATGGGTTATTCTTATACTACATTTAACAACATTTAATATACACAATCCACAATATAATTACGTATTTCTTTTATGAAATCATACCTTGCAATTAATGGCAGGTAACCATTTATTTAAAAAGAAGTTTACTTTTTTATTGATCTGATAAGTATAACTTTAAAAAGTTTATTTCTTAAACCTCATGTTTATTTTTGAATCGAACTAAATAAAATAATTAAGCGAAAAATAGTGATAAATATATTTTTTACTAAAAGAATTAACATTGTTTAGATAATTAAAATAAAACAAATATCGAACATATTGAAGTATTTTCGTATCACTCTAATGATAAACGTTATCTAATTTATAAATATAGTAGGAAAAACAGAAATAGTACATATAGTATGTTGATTATTCACACAACTGTTTGGAACTTGGATATAACGGAGCAAAACTGTAAGCACTGTAATTCAATTCAGTTAGGGTATCATGCGATATGTATGAACCGCGACGGGTTGCCTTCAGGCTTAAGGGGGATAATTTTCCTTCGGCATTGTTTTGTAGGATTTCCTCCCGAGCTCCGCCGAGAGAGCAGCTTCATGTAATTCAGCCTTACGAGGAAGTATTGAGGGAGTCGACTTTGTGGGTATGTTCTAAAAAGATATACACAAGTACATATTATAACATAGCTGGATTATTAAACATTAACAAATCAAGCTCTAGCTATATAGTACAAAACATATTTATCATTTAAAAATAAATTGTACTACCGATCCACCTCCGCTTCGTATAGGTGCAATGTATTAATATGGAGTCGTAGGTATTGAAATGATTTATATCCAGTTTTTGTGGTCTAATATATACCTAGAATCTTCATATAAGCAATTTCTATTTCTTTCATTATATATATGATATATATTACATGTACAGTACCTACTTGATTTAACATTTAATCTTGTACATAATATGTGGATTCGTAGAAAAACAACTCGACTGCAATGTATTTTTTGTAATTTTGGTACATTCCAATAATACTTAGGTAATATGATATTTTAGTATCTTATTTATCTCAATACAAGGAGCATGTTGAAAATTTAATACTTTAATTTAAATGAATGTAACTAAAGAAACACGAATTTTTATACTCAAATATTTCAATGAGATAGGTAACTCGGTTATAAAGCTTAAATTCTAAATAGCATTATTAATATTAATGTACGTTAGTTATAGAATGTTAAATGGATATTACGTAACTGAAAATATCTAGATTGGTGCAGGCTTAGTAAAAAAACAACGTGCTTTCTCTGGGTATAGCTGGGTATGTTGAACTGTGTTGTTCAAGTGGGCATAAATAAGGGTCGCAATATTCGGTGGTCCTATCTCGACGGACGGTACATTTCTACTGAATTTTACAAAACAACATTCGACAAGCCAAATCACTCTTTATTTGTATAAACAGAAAGTTCGAAATATTTTTCTAAATCTGAAATTGCATCGAACTCCAGTACATAAGATTATCAACTCTCTGCAGTTGAATTAGAGTTCATTTTTTAATAATTCATTCATATTTCCAAAATTCTTCAGACAACATTTCTTTGCAAAGCAGCACAGCATCAGTTTTCGGAATAAGTTAAATTAAATATAAGCATTTTACATGTGTAATTTGTTTCCAAAATAAGGATTTCATTTTGATTTTAATCTTGGGCTTGCACAAAAACTATAACGAAATTGAATATTCATGAGTTTCAAGTCTTAAGGAGTAAAATATTCTACTGGTAGCTTTAAAAATTAATATTTGGTATATAAGCATACATTTTTGAGGTAAGATCATTATTAAAAAAATGGATCATCTATATGAATTAATTTAATAGGTAGGTGACTATATAGTAATTGGTATAATTTGCATTTCGCAATGTCTTATGATACATTAGGTTAATATCTTATTAACTTGCTTATCCCCGCGACTTCAGTTTTCTTGAAAATAGTTTTATTGTTTCGTGGAAACCTCGTGTTTTACCTAGAGTCATTTTGAGCTGCCTTTTAATCGTAAATTTGTCTTTCTTGAATGTTATGATTACCTACTGTCTATTTCCATTCTAAAATAGTAATATTTCTAGATAATATTCTGAAGAGTCCTTTATTTGCTAATAAATGTTTCTTCAGAATCGGTGCAGCCGTTCCGGAGATTATCCAGGACAAACAACAGATACATTAACTTTAGTAATATGTAGATACAAAGATAAATTATTTAAATACTAATATGTTCTGAGTAGCATTTCTAAAATTAGGTACGTTTTTTTAAATGCAAAATTATACTACAGGTATTAAGGAAAATATAGGAGAAGTTTAGTTTCGGTATAACGAAGTTCAAATTTTGCAGATTGAAAAAAAAAAAGTAGGTATCCAGTACTTAATATCTTACACCTTAAAGAAATCTAAATAATGCAAAGAGTACTTACGTAAAGTAATATATAATATATGTCGCTTTCATCTTCATCTATATACTGATATATATCAAATATATAACTCTTTGTAGACTACAATAAGTGTATACGTAATATGTTATATTCAAACTTGTTTTCAATACCCAGAGAAGAGCGTTTTGTTCTCTACACATTTTTCTCTGACACAACTATTGACTTTCAATTTCCGAGTCGAATGCATTGTACCTATATTCCGGACGCGCAATAAGATACAACGACTGTAGGCACTATTTCGGAATACGTATTTTTACACCTTAATATAGTCAAGAGATTTTCCCTTGTCCATTCCATTTCATACACATCTCATCCGGATCACGTATAAAAGAATATCATAGAGTCGCAATGGGTTTTCCTTTCAGCTACATTTGTCGGCCCAAGAGACTTATTATACTGTGTACACGGGCCACGACGTATATTTTGTTCAAATATAATCAGGGACGCGAGTACAAACAATGTTTTTGTTTTTGTTCAATGTTATAAAAGATATTCTCGAGTATGACGGTCTCAGAAATGCAAATGTTTAACTTCATATTGGATCGGGTCGGGTCGCCATTTATGTAAAAGTTTCTAGTAGATATGAGGAATTTTTGTTGCATTATGTTATCTAAATCACAGAAATAAATGAACAATGTAAATATATGTAGATCCAACAAACGATTGAAGATTTTTATTAAGTTTCTAATTTACTATTATTTGTAATGATTTCAAAAGGTTCGCCTATAGATTTTATACTTGCTTGTATTATACTTTATACAAAAACAATATAATTGTATACATTTGAAACTGTCCAATATAAATATAACGGTTTGAATTCATGCAAATTTAATACTATCGTTTAAATATTTTATAAATCATGCATATATTTTACAAATTCTGCAAAATTGATACACGCGTTCCAACAATATTCCCAGTCTGTGAGTAAACAAGGCAAGCGATGCCGTGGTCGACCGTTGGAGCCTCAATAATATAAAACATGGGCTCATATATACACTGCTACCTACGCGTATGTCAGTTACGTCGGTGCTACATGTGTTTCCTAAAATAATGTTTTTTTTTACTTTTTCCTTGATAAAAATTTGGCTTGTACGTATTTTAATATACCGTTTAGGGGAAAGTGGGGGAATTGGGAACACTTAACTTCAAACGCTAAAAAATAATAGAAAAAGGTTATAAACTAAATCAAATTTTATTGCTACATGAACTTTAGTTATCTAATATGTACTTAGTAGTCATAAAACGTTATTTAAAATTTTTCGTTTTAATAAAAATATAACCGAAAAAAAAACATTGCCGTTCCTGTTTACCCGATACCCTATAGGGTAATTGAGATCATCCCGTGGGGGAAAAGGGAATGGTATGAGGTAATTAAGAAAGACGTTTGATCGATCTTTCTTACGTAATTACAAGGCATCTGAAATAATTTGTAAAGTTTAAATATTTTTACACAATCAACCAGCAGTTCTATGGGTAATTAGGAGGGTCAGGGATAAATGGGAACGTTCCAAATTATCTACCTAATGCCGTTCCCAATTACCCGAATCAGTCAATATACATAAAAATGGCCGCCACTCTCAAAAGCATTTTTCATTAACTTCAATCTATGTTACATTTGAAAACAGATACTGCATGTATGATATGAGCAAAAACATAATACCTTTGAACTCAAGAATATGATACTTACATACGTTATAACTGATGACAAAAATAATTGTTCGACTTACAGTGACAAAACTAGTGCGTCCTTTTAATCCTACTTTCGCATACGCAATGAATGGCTCTCCATTCAGCCGTAGAATAGGTTCGCGACAGTGTAGTACGGGGAGATGTACTATTTATCTAACTGTTCCCATTTACCCGTCGCTCTCAATTACCCCACTCTCCCCTATTTATTTATAAGGTTTAGAGAAACTTAATTGTATATTAATCAGTATACTTGTGATAAATTGTGGCAGGTACTGTAGGTATTTTTCTATTTAAGAATATCTCAGAACATATAAAGATATTGTAGAGAGTTATTTAAAGCCAATTACTGAAATATATGGGCGTAATATCCATGATTAAAGAATCTGATCTAATATTTATTAATGAGAATCCAAATTTAAGCTTCAATAACAATATTGAAATCTACTGGTAAAAGTAATGACATACAAACAGAATCCCTGACACTAATTAATTTGGTTAAAAGTTCTTTAATTATTTTGATTAATTATAATAGATTACAAGTTTTTACGAATTGGAAGATGGTTTTCGTTGCGTATATCAGAGGTCACGCACCGGACCAATGGACTTGGGTCGAAATGACTTTGCGTTAACTGGAATCACCGATCTCGGCCAAAGATTATAAAATTGACAAAATTAAACAGTACAAAGATCTCCTTTATTATTATTAAAAAATATTTCACTATAATACATATATACATTTATGGCGTTCAATTTTAACTATATGATATTTTCTGAGAAATTCGTTGAAATGGTAGTAGGTATTCTATAACAATTTAATTTTGATGCACGTTAAACTCTTAAAATAATTTCAATAAATTTCATTATATAAAGATTAATATTGGTCGAAATAGCATTGTAATTGAAACATATTTTTCTAAGAATCTTCAAATGATAAAAATAATTAAAATAAAAAACCTTATCTGAAATAAAAAATAATATTACGATATCTTCAATTAATATATTTCTAGTCTCTTTTAATCCTCTAATGATTTTTGGAAACCACGATTTTGATAAGCACTATGTCTTCAGCGATATGTATGTTATCTTGCCGCGGAGATACGGGTCAAGCGGTGTGGTGTGCGTGGGCAGGAGAATGGAAGTAAAGGGATAACATTGTTTACAAATGAATTTTATAAGCACAGTACATGTTTGCTTTCAATTCTATTTATGTTCTTTCTTTTGTACCTAAAACATATAGTTAAAGTATAAACAACGCAGGCAAAACCGCATATATCAGTAAGTAGGTTATGATCATAACTATTAGAATTTTTTTTCTCGAACTGACTACGCTATTGGCATTAATTTTTTGGCCTTTACAGCTTTACCGGACTACTAAGGCGAGCGCTTAAGGCACTCAGCCGATTTTATATTGGCAACCAGCTCAAGGGTGCAACTATTAGAACCATTAGTCCGGTGAAGCTGTTAAGACATTGCTAGGTTAATAGCATACTCAGTTCGAGAAAGAATTAATTAGAACCGAATTACATGACGTAAGTTCATATCCATATATAGGTACATATTTCTTGTATGTTTATATAAACAAACCGGCTTACAAAAATATTTAGAAAACGATAAAATCTTGGCTTTGTTGTCATGAGAAAATGTAATAAAAAATAATTAAATTATATTATTATTCTTTGGCGAATCGGATTAACACGTTCGTCGTCGGACGTCAGCCGATCGAATTATTATACAAAGGGTATAAATATCGTTTCCCAATCGTTTTCGATCACGGATTCTGCTAATACCATCTTTATGTCCATCCCAATATATTATTTCGAAACCGTAGTACACACGGGTCTTCTTATAGGTATGCATTTATTAAATATTTTATGTATATACAAATAAATAAAGAAAATTGAGATTAATTCAGACTTATGTTGGCCAATTATAATTGTATCCTAGTTTATTGCACATTTTCATGGCGTTATTCCATTCTGATGCTGAATCTCACTGTGTTATGCTTTAACGCTAAAATTTACATCTATACCTAGTATAAAAAATAGGGCATATGTAGGTTATTACTATTGTTAACCGTAGCGAGTTTTTTCTTAACTTTCATACTGATTGAATATAAATCGGGAATTGTATAATTTTCTTTAAAGAAAAGATAATATAAATATAATACATTTAATTTTCTTAATCAATAAATCTTAATAATGAAAAAACTATTTTTTTTTTCTCGAACTGAGTTTGTAGGTATACAGCCTAATTTACCAATATTCAAATTTTGTATTTTATCATACTTTTAATACGTACTTACGAAATATTCAAAATATTCTATCTACAAGTAACATGTTAGGTTATTATTCAGAAACAACTACATCGTATTACCTACATCTTTCACAGACCAAACCCAAGATATCATACACTTTCCACGCATAGCTAGGAACATTATTTCTTGTTCGTATTTTGGTTCAGATATACCTTAATCAATATAACACTTTTTTAGTGTCATTTTAAAGTACACACTTTATTGAAAGAAATCCTTTTGTATTTACTTGTTCTGTACAGCTTTATCTCAATAATACTCCGTATACCAAATATTCATCAATAAAGACACGCAATATGGATTACCTAATTCGATTAAATTTATTTAAGGTTACTCATTGCACCTATTTTAACTACGTTCATAATAGGTGTTAGGTATAGTAAAGAGAGTATATTTAGTATTCAACAGTTTTAATTTGACAGATAATTAATTATCAATAAAATGCAGCATTTATTATGAAAAGTAGTTAAAAAATACAAAAATATAGTCTATTTTTCCTATATCTATGCAATTCATATTAACTACTAGCTGTACCCGCAGCTCCGCACGCGTTTTTTTTTTAATTGTATTAAAGAATTATAAATTTGTGAGGCTATGTACAATTATAGAAATGCTCTTTAAAAACAATTGTAAGTACGAAACGCACGCCGCTTACAGTAATATGTAATGTGTATATTAGTTATATATATACTAACAGTGTGCCAAATGACGTTTGTCATCAGCAGCGTATTTGGAACCTTACCCCATCATATAACTACCTCAGTGCTCAGTTAAGGCACGAATGAAACAATTACTTAAAATTTTGTTATAAAAATTTACATCTACACTATATTTAATATACATTTCTATTGTAAAAAAGTTTTTGTGACTTTAAAAAAATAAACGCTTTTCTGTTCCGCAAGAAATTGTATAATGGAGCTCTTTACGTAATACATTTATGGTCTAAGATCTTATTAGGAAGACCTCGTCTATCTTCAAAGTTACTAATAATTATAACGACGAATTGTAATCAATAACTTGATATTTATGTATCTAATTAAAAATAAAGAAAGAGTTTAAATCTTGCTAAATTTCATATAGACAAAGTCGCGATTAACAGCTAGTCTAAAATAGAATAACTTAAATTACTTTTTATAAGGTTCACTGTCTACCAGTGTCCCGTGAAAATCGGTCTAACGGTTTTGGAGATGGTAATGCGGGTGAAGCCACGGTTAATAGCAAGTATACATTAAAATTGCTTGAATCACTTTTTATAAAGTCAGCTATCGGCTAATGAAAGTTTTGTGAAGATCGATCTAACCGTTTTGGAGATAGTACTGCGAGTCAAGCCACAGTTAACAACTAGTATAAACTAAAATTGCTTGAATTACCTTTTATAAAGTCAGTTAACGGCTAATGAAAGTTTTGTGAAGATCGATCTAACCGTTTTGGAGATAGTACTGCGAGTGAAGCCACAGTTAACAACCAGTATAAACTAAAATTGCTTGAATTACCTTTTATAAAGTCAGTTATCGGCTAATGAAAGTTTTGTGAAGATTGATCTAACCGTTTTGGAGATAGTACTGCGAGTGAAGCCACAGTTAACAACTAGTATAAACTAAAATTGCTTGAATTACCTTTTATAAAGTCAGTTATCGGCTAATGAAAGTTTTGTGAAGATCGATCTAACCGTTTTGGAGATAGTACTGCGAGTGAAGCCACAGTTAACAACTAGTATAAACTAAAATTACTTGAATTACCTTTTATAAAGTCAGTTATCGGCTAATGAAAGTTTTGTGAAGATCGATCTAACCGTTTTGAAGATAGTACTGCGGGTGAAGCCACGGTTAAAAGCTAGTAGAAACTAAAATATCTTGAATTAATTTTAATAAAGTCAGCTATTGGTCAATGAAAGTTTTGTGAAGATGGGTCTAACTGTTTTGGAGATAGTACTGCGGGTGAAGCCACGGTTAACAGCTAGTATAAATTAAAATTACTTAAACTACGTTTTATAAAATCAGCTATCTACCAATAATGTTTCTTGAAGATCGGTCAAACCGTTTTAGAGATAGTAGTGCGAGTAAAGCCATGGTTAACAGCTAGTCTAAATTAAAATACATGTAATTACTTTTTATGATATCTGCTATCTGTTGGTGAAAGTTTTGTGAAAATCGGTCTATCCGTTTTGAAAATGGCATTGCAAACGAAGCCGCGGTTAACACTTAGTTTAATTTAGAGTAGCCTATGTCACCCGCAGTAATTTCAGTTATCTGTTAGTGAAGTACCCGTTAAAATCGGTCTAGCCGTTTCGTAGATTACCCGGAACAAACAGACAGACAGACAGACAGACAGACAGACCGACAAAAATTTTAAAAATTGCATTTTTGTTATCAGTAGCGTCTATACGTCATACCCAATCAGTGATTTTTTTTTATTTCGCTGTTACATACAGACACTTCATTTTTATTATATGTATAGATATATATTGTATGGTTTCTAAGATGCTATGTAAGCTTATATTGTAGTAAAAATATAGGATAGTTTATACTAAGCAGTCGCTCTGCCAAAAGGTATATAAATATCAGACAAAATGAACAAGCTTATAAAAAATAGCCGGCTCTAAAATTATCATAAATATTTGCTTAGGTTTATGAATGTTATTACATTTATGAATATACAGTGAAAGGCCATACTTATCATTACATATTAACAAATATTCATAAAGTTTACTAGAAGAATCTTCTTGTGAAAGGTGAACGATCTTTATATACTTATCGTCAGAATTCCTTAACGTAATTTACATTTTTCTTTTCCAGATTAGAAAACTCATTGAGAAACACCGATGCAGAATATTTGATTTCCAAGCGAACCAGTCTCCAAGTACCTACACATAAGCGTTCATAATAAACCTTTCAAAACGAGAATCAGAAACAGCCCTGATTTAACCTGCAAAAATAAAAGTTCAAGGAAATGATCTCAAATTGATATCGAAACTAAGGTGCATTATAAAAGAATTTACAATTTACTTTTCCGATGACGTTATTCAGAATTATTGTAAAATTCATTTCCAAGCGTAATAATAATTATATTTAGAAGCTTAACTTCTTTATGATATAATAGGTCTCGTATCTATTTATTATTGAAACTTAAAATTTGAGGTAGCTAAACTATTTAATAAATTCTCAAAAGAACGAAGTGTAATTGAATACTTATATGTATTTAAAATAAAAAGAATTGAAGCTGTAAAGACCTTTCCAGGTCAACAGCGTTTTTATTTCGAAAAAAAAAGTTTCTAAAAGATAATATGAAGATATAATTTTATACGTTTTGTCTATATTTTGCTTTGTTCATAGCGAGACATCTTCTGTTTTTCTTTCGTCAATATTCTAGCAATATAAATATTTTATAATTTTTTTTTTGTTATATTTATGGTACTAAACGAATTTCAAGATTATTAATTAAAATTAATGTTTTAATAATCATTAAGTGAACTATGTTCTTTTCGAGAAATAAATTTATTTAAATGGAATAATGTAGATATAGAAGTATTCGGACAATACATTAAAAGACGCTGGAGAAAATATAAGATATATCTAGTTTGAGCTTTCGCTGAAGAAAAATGTCACTGTACTAAACGTGAATCTTAGTAGGACCTTCTTTAACTACGGTGAAGTAAAGAACAAACGCGAGCAGACATTAAAATAAAACTATAAAATCATATTGATGGCTTCTGTTACGTTTCTACGTAAATTTAGACAGAAGTGAGTACTAAATCAGATAATATTGACAAAAAATATCGTTACAATATACACTTCACAAGGTTGTATAGTAGCGTATGGAATATCGGTTGTCACGAGAGACCCGCCATTGTACCTGTCTACTCGCAGCCGCGCCTCTCCCCGCACCTAACCCGCGTCTCACCGCGCACCGCCACTGCGCGTCATTGCCATGCAAATGAAACGGGCCACGGACCGACGGTTATTTATCTCTGATTGGTTTCATTTATTCTGCTTTGACAGACAGGTTCCAATACCAAACGGAACCCTGACTGTGTTTACATAATTAGAATATGCAAATACAAATGTGCAGTCAATTTTTAAAACGAGAATTCGAGTAATATCGAAAATTAAGTGTAAAATCATGTAAAAAAATAATGTAACATCAAATGTAATGTAATATGAATAAATTATCAGATTTTTCTCAGTTAACCTTGTATGTACGTGTTAAACTACAGTTCGAAGAACGTAAAATGTTTCTGGTTTATACGTAATTTGTTAATTGGAACCTCTGTACCGTTCTGTCCGTATTTACATATATTTACGTAGGTAATCAGAACATGTTACTAATTGAATAAAATCTCATTAATTAATTAGTGACCGACACACTTTTGGCTAGCGACTGTATTATGTATTGGTATTTATAAATAAATTATACACATACAACAAAGTTTTTCGAATTAGTTTAAGCTTTATAGTGAAGAGAACTTATAGACCTACCTATAATTTTATAATAAAGTACTTACGTGGCGTGAATATGCGAGTTGCCTAATATTATTAACATAATGTTGAGACCAAATTTGAAATTTAAGGGTCATTGTCCAATTGTGATTGTTTTTCTAATGAAGTTATTTCCATATTATTGAACCACTACTACATTTTTAATATTTAAAATTTCAGAAACTAATGTTACTTTATTTTTTATTTTATTCCGGTTATATGTATGTTCTTTAATTGGTTGAAATTCATTTTTTTAAATTTCTTTATCCATTTATAAATTTAGTTACGAGTCCTATAAGACTGACGTGGAAATTAAAACCTCTAAATAAAAATGATTTACCTTCTATCAAAAGTATGTTCATCATATTTTCATAATATATACCTGTGTCCATACCATATGTGATATTGTGATGACACTTAACGTTTTTATTATCTCTCTATCGTAATCTTAAAGGCTACAGATTCTATAGTAGTACCTGTATGCTATAAGTCATTAGTTCATCGACTTTGTAACAAAATATTAATTTAAAAATCTTAATACCATTAATTCATTAGATTGAAAATTATTTTTAAATTAGTTATTGCAAAATACATTCGTATGGGTAATGCATAAAAAAAAATACAGCAGCAATACCAAAATAATCGAATTTCACCGTTCATATGACGTGTAATAAGTTCAAAAGAAATACAACTGAAAATTGCGTAAATTATGTCACTTTATTAATAAAATAAATCAAAGAAGCTACAATGTACAAATCAACTAATAAATTAAAATTGAGTTTTAGTATAAATTAATCGATATACTTATGTAAATCAATATAAATTTAAATTAGAACCACTTACCATATCCATTAAATGAACAATCAACTTTCGTAAAATACATTACTGTAGTTTTCAACAAGCTGTGAACCGCAGTTTCACTTGCGTTTAATTTTTCTCAGTGCCATATATCTCATATTGCGCTATACTATATCTTTTATTCTATTCTCTTAGCATATTATTATTACATTATCGAACTTTGTAAGACAATAATACTAACCTATTTTACCTTTATTATCTCGTAGTATAATATTCCATATATAATCTTTTGGCAAGTTTTTTATGTACCAGAAAATTAATTCATCAATTTAGAAGACAGCATCGGATAAACAGCTGATACTTCAAATGTATTTATATGTATATAGAATATAGATGGTCTCTAAAATAAATTACTTACTATTCGAAGAAAAGTTGCGTATTTTAATAATTTTTTTGACATTTGTTTAATATGAAATTATGAATAGTGCTTTGTTGAAACAAAAAAGAGTAGGTTTCGAAGTTTATATAATTTGGCAAGTTTTGGTATACATCCTACAAGTAATCTTACATCAGCTTGTAACATTAGGAGCGTATCTTGAAAGTTCTGAAGAATTTATAAATTCGCGGCACTACCTACTTAACCCAAATAGCTCCGGAGCTGTATAAAGTTGGACAGTTTTGTAACTTATAATTCGGTAATTCTTGAAATCGATAAAGGCTGTACTCGACCAAATCGGGTAGCTCTGTTCTCCATATTTAGGTATGTGAATTATTATTCGGAATTAACATTGTACTTTGTGTTTAAGCATTCGATTTGTTAGTGTTTACTTCTTGTAATTGGCATAAAATGGTATTAAATTGTTTTTTTTTTAAACCTGTGTACATATATTTGACTTCAAATGTACAGTTAATAGCAAATCCTAATAACGCTTTCCCTTGCCTCAAATACTCAACCAATCATCACGGAACTTTGTATATATATTGTAACAAGCACACAAAGTGATAATATATACCTTTCATGTGAAGAAAACAGTACTGTTCCTGAAGGTAGATTAAATCTACAACAACGAAAGCTAAGCTGTAAGCAAAAGCTTGTAAAAAATAAATGTAATACCTATAATTTTTTTTTATATCATAGGAGACAAACGGACAAGTGGGTCACTTGATGTTAAGTGATCACCACCGTCCGAATACACCAGCAACACCAGAGGAGTTGCAAGTGCGTTACCAGCCTGTGTTTGTGGGAAAGGGAAGCGGGAGGGGGCAAGTGGGTCTCCAGCGCTCTCACCGACCGAACGAAACGTGACAATGCAAGCACTTTCACTTCACATCGGTTTTGTGAGAGGGTGGTACTACCCCGAAAAAGCGGACCCATTCATGCTGAAACCAGTTATAGCTTCAGCGTGACTCTACCACCTACAAAATATCTTAATATTATTGCCAATATTCTATCTCTTCTATCAATCAATATCAATAAGGCCGATCGATTTCATAAACCCGTTGCTTGAAAGTAATTCTTATTTTTCTTAATGAGATATATAGATAAATAACGCTATTTAGCACTGAAATATTTAACAAAATATTAGTTTATCTCGATCTTGCT
Organism: Antheraea mylitta; assembly: GCA_014332785.1. Lineage (NCBI taxonomy): Eukaryota > Metazoa > Arthropoda > Insecta > Lepidoptera > Saturniidae > Antheraea > Antheraea mylitta. The sequence continues at coordinate 4,937,025 of JACEII010000021.1, read as the reverse complement.
AATTAAAACAGCTAGTTTTCCCTGTTTGTAACATGATATAGAGTCTGCTTATTAAGAAGAATCGATGCATGTAATAGCCAAGGGTGATATGAGCAACGAATAGCGATATACCGATTGATTAACTTGATTGTATACTCACGGAAGTATATAAATTAATCTATGTATATATAATAACGGTCTCTACTGGAATATATAGAATAAATAACTGAACTTAAAATTTCAATCGTAAGAAAATTACTAATTAGTGTTAAAACCTGATTAAATTTAAGCTTTAAGTATTTAAAAACTGTAACAACATAATTAAAATAAGAGATGTGTAATAAATGTCGTTAATAAGATAATATCACAAGCAATATTAACAACCCTATATATTATGCTTTTACGGAATTGTTTTAATTTCGAATTCTTATTAATTGTATGCGAATAAGAGTTGGTTAATTTGTTACGTTTTCACGTCTTAACTATTCAATCGATCGTCATGAAATATTACACACGTTTTCAGTTACTTATCAGTTCAGTTATTTTAAAGGTACTGTTGTTATATTAGTTGATCGACATTAATACGAGCGAAGCCGTGGGAAAAAACTAGTATCTTGTAAGTAATTGTTAGTTAGTCCATCATTGGGCATAAGATTACTGTAAATCGGACAACAAAGCACCACAACACAGTCACTTTAAATAGAAATAAATTCATAAGTTTTTAGGTAGTCTTTGACAGCAGATAAAAATAATATGTAGGTACCATAAATTGATACAAAGTGTATAATATTCTGAATTACCCTAGTATATTACATATGTATTTTAATTTACACTTTAATATGTTTCAATATTTGTAAAGTCACAAAAGTAAACGTGCTTATCTAGCGCCGTTGTTAAAAGAGCTGTTTTTGCTTGAACCATGTTACATCTATTTACCATATATTGAAAGAATTTTCAGTAAATGTGTTTACTGAATACTAAATTTGAACATGAAAAATTGATGTACCTACAGGTACAGAGAATTTTAATTCATACTGTTCCTAATTTTTTTTTACATCAAAGGAGGCAAACAAACCTGTGGGTCACCTGATGTTAACTAACCACCACCGTCCATAGACACTAGCAACACCAGGGGAGTCGCAAGTGCGTTGCCAGTTGTATATGGGTGAGGGAGGAGGGGAGGGAAAGAAAGGAAAGGGGGAGGGAGGAAGGGAGGTGGGCCGACAGCATTCTCACTGACCAAACGAAACGCAACAATGCAAGCACTGTTACTTCACGTCGGTTTTCTGTGAGAGGGTGGTAGTACCCCGGGCGAGCCGACCAATTCATGTTGAAACCAGTTATAGTTTCGGCGTGGTTCTACCACCTACTTAACCTCTACGTACCTAAATCAATATGCTATTAATATTTATGTATACATATATGTATCCATATAAGTTCTTACAATAATGATCCTGTGTTAGTCAACTAAGATATATCTATCCTTATGAATTCAGTGGCAACATTCAGTTTTTATATCAGTTCTACTTTGGTGTGTCGAGTTTATACGAATAAGAAGTTTTAGGGTGGTGAAATTACTATTTTTCGCGAGTCACGTATCGGTTCAAGCTTATCCGGCGTTAGGTTCGATGATAATAAGTGATACCACCAAATATGTGTGACATGACTGTATAGAAGTTTAACTGGAAGTGACATTCATTATACCAGCGTAGAAAAAATGAAGGCACTACTTTTAATAGAAAATTTTAGTGTAGACTAAAAAAGGTCAACATGATGATACACATAAGCGAGTAAAAACAAAAAAGGTTTTTTTATACTATGCTACTCTAATGACCTAGGGTTACTATAATATCTTTGTATCCTACGAGGGTACGCTGAGTGCAAAAGAAACAAACTTGTCATTTATTTCATATTCTGTTACGAGTAACTGGTAGGTATTCACTCTGGTTATTGGCCGATAAGTTTATATCTTAGTTATATTTAAATCCAGCTGATACCCATGAATACTATGACGTCGTCTATTACCTCAATAATATACTTTATGTACAGAGGTTTTTTTTTTTTCGAAATGAGTACGTTATTGACCTGGCAAGGTCTTAACAGCTTCACCGGATCACTGTGTATATACAGAGGAAAAACATAAGCATTACACTGCTTACGCCACTTCGCCACAGCGAGAAAATACACATCACTGTATACGTAGTGCTTATAAGAGTCGTATTTTCCTAAAACTTTAATAACCTAATATTATTTCCGGTGTTTGATTATTCTAGTTTTAAATAAGAACCACGTACCTTAATGCGTAAAACTAAAAATGTATCCAGCAGTTATAGAAAGATGTGCGCACAAAAACAGATCTCAGCATTTTATTAACACAGGAAATTAATAAAAATAAGCCTAAGAAGTGTTTAAATAAAAAATATGTATATGACATAATACTTATAATTAATAATATATTAAGATATTATGTAATGCATGTGTTAAATAATAAATTTGTGGGTCGAATCTTCAATCTTGAAAACGTTTGTAATGATTTATGATTTAAATGCAATTTGAGGTTATAACTTTGATTAAAATTTTAACACAAATTATATGTAGGAACATTTGCAAGCAATTTATTTTGATTTTTTATCATTACAAACAAGAGCCTACCGTATAGGTATAAGGCGGCTATTAATGAGATTTTAAAAGAGACGCTAGCGAAATCATGTACAAAATCGAATGAAATTTGACTTTTTTACAATTATATACTAGTTTATTTGTAGGAACAACAAAGTTAGCATTTACATACAGTTACATCTACATTAACTTTATGTCTAACGTATAGATGTAGAGGTCAGGGTCACAGCTCAAAGCTCACTTGACGTAAGAGGTTACATTAGGTCTGAAGGTAAGCTTGCCATTAAAGACTCTGTTCTAATTAAACCGTATTAAGTACCTACAAACCAGTGTTCTTTTATTTGTGTAGTTTAGGTCTTGTCTGATGAGATATATTTTTTATTTCTCAAACTATAAAAATGTCTGCACCTGCCTTCATTCGATTAGAAAAACGAATAACTTTAATACTATTTATTTATTTATTTTTGTTTTCTATTGGTCGTTAGATTTTATTTATTTATTAGGTACCTATACCTAATACTTAACTCTATACGCCTAACACTATTTTAACTACATGAATTTTTAAATACTCAATACTATCTTCTCGTTTAATCAAATTAATTTTATATAGAATTTATATTTTATAAATATCTAAATGTGTATAAATAATCGACTTATGACATTTATTTTTTACGTGAGTAAATACCTACTCACTATAGCTTACTACATTGTTAATTTTAAATAATATTAGTGATTCTCGTAGTAATTATTAATTTATAATATACAGTCATAAAATTACCAGTACTTTATGCATATATTTATTACACTCTTATTTTTTATTAAAGACAGTTCCCACATTAGACATAAAGATTTCTTTCGCGGGGGAGTTTACAAACAAAATTATCGGACGTAAAGTACGCCCAAATTCAGAAAAGTCACTTGCCGAACACACGAATAATTACCCTGTGTAGGGATTTACAAACCAATAATATAAATTCATATAGCGTGGTTGACCCTGAAAGTACTTTGTGTATAGTATATTTTATACGAGGAGGAATTAAATTTACTTAATCTGTTTGTTTAAGGACAACGAAAGAGAGCGAGAGTGCCATATCCAGTGAGTGTTGTATCCTAGATTCGAGGCATTCACGAGGCGTCCTTGCAGAGTCAATATCAATAAATGGGAGCTGGGAAATTGGATGTGTTGCGGCTGGTGGTGGCCGGGGCCAACACCGTACGTAATAAGATAGTAATGAGCCGATCTTGGCACTCATAAAAATATGCCTGTTGGCCCCCGTTCTATGACTAAATATTTAACTAGCCAGGAATATTATTGTACAAATGTGAGATCATTCATTATATTTGTGTTCATTATGTATTTATTTTAATTGTCAAAATCAATTAGCATATTTTATAAACATTTGTTGAAGCTAAAAAACCCAAGCAAGGTATTAGAAAAAAATGGAATTTGTTTATTAAATTAAATAATTCCACTTTAAACATTCTAGAAAATATAAATTTATTTTCGTTCATACAGGATAATTCATATAATTGCAATATTTTAAAGCTCGATTTAAAATAGTTTCATGCTTAAAAAATAAAATAGTTTTTAGGTACAATTACTTATGATAACGGTCATTATTGTTTAAGCTCTTTAAATGGAAAACTAGGAGTTCCCGGCCTCATATATCTATAAATTAAAGCATGTCATGTCTAAAAATTACTAGCGCCAACTATAATGTTGCCTGCAGTAATTGTATTCTTTTATATTAAATATCTAAAGTGTATTACGTGAATTTTAATTTCCATCATGTGATAACGTCGCTAGTTTTATTTAAGATTTTTTATGAATATGTACTTCAATACTTTTGTTTATCTTGAATAGAAATGCTTCACGGCTGATGTAAGATCATTACAGATAACGCTTGAAAAGTTTAAGCTGTTAAGACAATATGTAATTAAGTTCTTAAGTACGCAAGAAAAACTTAAACCGCATTTATATCATAACAAATGAATATGAAAAATAGAATAATAAACATATTATCTGAATTACGTGATTCTAATACCTACAGAATATTAGGTACTATATGTCAGTTAATACAAGATAATAATTGATTATAATATTTGTAAAAATACTTACCACATTTATTATTTCTCGAAGCAGACAACATTTTCGGTACGATCTGAAAAAAAATCATGGCATTAATTATCAGGTTGGTCTCATTTGGAATAGCAATTCTAGTAAATTGTGTGACGTGTTGCATCAGCTTACGAGGATTGATTTGACATTGACACGCCGCGCATGCGTATTACCCTAATTCCCTACTACAATTTCATGGATATGAAACAACAAGATATACTTATAAACGAGAATGAAAGAGAAATGCATAGGGCTAACAGGGACGACTGCTAAGGACAGGTCTGTAACATGGCCGACGGCTATTGCATCTGCATGCATTTTAAAGAATGATATTGAATACAGACAATTCTGACTGTGGGAAGAAGCTTTCTCTATATAAAAAAGTTTCTAAAGAATAAATTAAACCTCTTTTCTTTGGGTGTTTTGTGAGCAATGGTTCTTAACTCAGATTAAGTGGGTTGTATTATGTAAAGTCACGCTATTACGGAATGTTACTGTAATCTAAAATTTAACTTCCATTGCAAATAACCTCTTCACGTGCGTTGTTCATAGTTTATTGCTTTTGAAAAATATATCTTTATATAATTAATGCATTAGAACAGATAGGTAGCAACATGGTTAAGATGCCATACTTCAGTGTTTAATTATACGTATGAGTGTTAATACCTAATTGATTTTCATTAGAATTTTTGTTCTTCAAATAATTTAGCTACGTAAATGGACATATTTGGAAAAAAGACCGTTAACGTACACAACCCACTGGTAACTACAGAACGCATAGGTCTCGGATATAGATTGTCGAATAGTTGGAAATTTGCATTATACCTAGACTGTTTGTTAGCTGTAAGCTCCGTACAAACGAATGTAGTCATTATGAGGCACCAGTAAACAGACTATTGGCAGCATAAGTTAGAAAAAATACCTGATTTACTACAAAACTCGAGCATTAAAAATTACGTAATGTAAATTTGACATTTTTATGTCAAATCTATTATTAAATATTTTTTTCATTTTCAAGAATTTCTGGGTAGTTAATGTTTTCCAAATATTATTTAGAAACCTCATTAAATTTAAATACGTTTTAATAAACTATCTAATATTTTGGTTAGATATGACTAGTATTTATAATCTAGATTGGGGTGTAAGGGGTGTCGAATAACATCATAAGACTTGAGACACCCAAGCCAACCTCACCTGCACGTGGTGCACCCTGCTGAATAACGAATGAGGCAATGGCGCAAGCGGGGTGGTAGGGTTTTACAGCCCGACTGGGTCGCAACCATCATGTATATGGTGAAAAAGCCCGTAATAGTGATACGCTTCTACGGGTCGCGTTTCGGCATCAGCCTGTGCATATTCAGCTTATTACAGGCCGGCATGATAGTGGCGACCGGCGATGGACAGTGTGTCAATCGGTGGTCGCTATTATTTTTGGGTTGTACTGTGCTTACCATCAGGCATGCAGTCACTTTGCCGTGCTACAATAAAAAATAAAAATAACTTCTGAAACTTATATAAGTAGATACCTATATATTTTTTGAAAGTTTATATTTAGTATTTTTCTAGTTTCATACGACAACCTATTAATTCTGAAAAATTCAACTGTTCATTTATAACAATTCCTGATAATACTTTTTGTTTAATGTCATTATATATAAAGAATTTCAATTTGAAACCCTTAAACAAAGTATTCCTATGAAAGGGCAGGCTGCTAATCGTTTCAATTTAACGCAAGTAAAGTAAATAAAAGTTTAAACAGATTAAACTCTGTAACGAGCCCCGTCGACGCGGTACGGTGTGGCGCGGCGCGTCGGAGCGTGTGGGGTAGGGGAAGTACAATTATCTCGTCCTATTTTCCCTTCTAATTTCATGTTAGGTTCGCCCTTGAAGTAACATTGTAGACGAGCTGTTTTTTACTTTAAGATTATATTTTGTAATTATAAATAGGTGAAACAAGAAAGTAAATGTATAATACAGTTATATAAAAAAAAATCGTTTGAGTAGAATTATATGCAGTTTAAAAATTGTAATTGTCAAATATATTTTATTTGCTGAAATATAATTTAAGTAGTGAAAAATAACAATAAACTTGACTGAAAGCTGAGATGAAGCTGTCTTGACAGGAAAGCAGAAAGTAATGTAGTTTGAAAAAGTAATAGGGATCAGTAAAATATTGAGCCGAGAAATCGCGGGATGTATCCTTGCAAATGACATATTTTTGAGTAATGCGCGTATTTGTTTATCTTGTGTTAATGTTGATAGAGATATTAACAAATATTCGATATACTATATCAAATATTTAATATCATTATAGAAGCCATACTTAATTGAAAATTAAGTAGTCATAAGTAAAGTTATATACTATACTCATTCATGTTTATCTTTATATATAAATTTCTTCTATACGTGTCTATGCCACTGAACTCCTCTCTAAAGGCTGGGCCGATTTTGATGTAATTTTGTGTGCGTGTTCTAGTGGATTCGAGAATCGTTTAGATTTACAATTAGACCTGGTAGGCGGCGCTGTGGTTGACTCTAGGATTGTTTTTATTATCAAGGCAGTATTACATCCGCCTGGTAAGCTAGTTTATTATAAAGCAATATGCGTGGTTTCACATCTATGTGTATTCTTCTCATCTCTATCTACGTTTTACAAATTCAATGAAATCACAATTAAAATAATATAGGCAGATAAAGTTAAAATTACTAAATATAAAGTTTGTCCGTTGATTATACAAACAACAAACAACTTATATCTAAAACGAGTATAAACGTTTCGACTGTAGATTTCCATATATAGATAACTCTGGAAAGATGGCATTGGATATTAATGACGTCTTAGGAAGATAAAATAGAATTGTCGTTTTTTCAGCGTTAAATAAAACGCCCGTTTGTAAATAACAAATGACTATTGTCCAAATAACAAGATACCTTAGAATTCAGCGAGCGAGAATTAGAACGAAGGTCTCTGCTATTTCCTTAGAACTTTCAATTCAAACTAATATTAAAAATACGAAAGTAAGTGTATCTGTTTGTAACGCCTTCACGTTTAATTATCTCAATCAACATGAAATTATGCCTTTTTCTGTCAGGAACTTAAGAGAGGACATAAAATACCTTTCACATAGAAGAAAGTGCGGTCTGAGGTATTGGCCAAATCAACATTAAAGTGAAGAAAGCTGCGGGTAAAAGCTAGATTGAAATATATATATATCAAATACATATTAATAAAATATATTTGATTACCGATATAATTGGAATATTTTTAACGCCTAATATATTATATAGGTAAATTTAGGTATAAAAGTCATAGATCTTTTTTTTTGAAGGAATTTATTTCACTATACCTGTGTGATACGATATGTTAATTGGTATAAAACATATCGTATTCACTAATTATACGCAATATTATAATTTTGACACAAATAATCAGTAATATACAACATTTTTATTCTTAGAAAAAAATCGCATTAATTATTAACTCTTCGTTCAAATATAAAAAAAGAATATTTTACAAGAGTGCTAAAGTTTTTACATTTCCATGCAAATCGCTCTGAGTTATTATGGAAAGCCCACGATAAACACTCCATGCTGCTTTGATCTCGCAATCTCGACAAATTCATTTTTGGTTTATTCTAATACACTGATCTAACAAAAAAAGAGTAGAATTTTTAGCGTTGTTATTATATGATATATTATAGTTACAATATATGGTATATAAAATATGACATATAATTATATGTTATAACTGGTTACATGTTAGATATGATTAGTAGGTATTTTTAAGGCGATTAAACTAATTCAGCAATGAAGTTATGCAACTAATAGTACAAGATAAAGTTGTTTATATTTTAAACAATGGATAATCTAAAGATTTCATTAAATACCTACTCAAATAAACACATATTGACAATCTAGTTCCATTGAGAATTGTTGAAAACTACTTTTGTGGACTAGTAATGTGGAATTTTTCATAGAGGATTTTAAGTTATCTATTTATGGATTCGATTGACGTTTTATCCTTTAATACACAGTGAGGTCGGTCTAATATATACTAAACGTAATATTCGTATTAATTACACCATAAATACTATATAATGAAAAAACTCGGGAAATAAAAATTGTTTTAATAAATTTATCACATAAGCACTCAGTAGCCCCCATAGGAATATGTAAGTATTTAATTGATTCTCTATTAACTTATATCATTCATAAACAATTAACACAAGTAATATATAATTTGCAACGTTTACTAGAAGTTGTGTGTTGAAATGTCATAGGAGTACATTTATATCTGTTAAGTAATTTATGTAACCACTTAGTAATACGATCAATCTCTTTGTTTCAGACAAAACCGAATCCACCATAAGCATTTCCGTTTCTCACAATTTATTTACCATGTTTTCTCAATCTACATACTGATATTGGGAATATTCGTGACTTGCATTGAACGAACCAGATTAATCAGTAGTTCGGAGAGCTTCAAATTGTCTTAGATTAAAACATATATCTACATAATGCTTCAGACAGCACGACGACGGCGGTCCTAATAACGTTTATTTTTGATGCCGTAAGTATTCGTACAAGATTACGCGTAAGATCGAGAGTGGAGTTTGTATTAGAACGGATATTTTTTCCAGAAAGAAAACTTCTTTGTACAATTTTGATCTTTATCCAAATGATAATGTTGTTGTTACGGTATGACTCCTAATTAAACTCTGCTAAAGACTTGAATGTATTTAGTATTAATTTACATATTGTATTTTTCTTTATTTTTGTTATTTATGGTTGATGTTTTTACAAAAAGTATGGTTATATAAAAACTTGGTCATGTAAAAAATTCTCATATCAATGAAATGCCTTCATTTAATCAAATTAATATGAAGATAAATAAAAAAGCGCTTTGTTCACGCGCCAGAGGATTCAAACGATGAGGTTTTTGAAGCATTTGCATTCATCTGCAAGTTTTAGGGTACGAAGGCTTTATTATAAAGAGTGGAGGTGGGAATTATAGTGGCCGTGTGTACGAACATGATGTTGTGTACAAACAACTTCGACGTTACGAGCTGTAACGGGTGTGAGCGCGGTGTGACGCACAAGCAAGAGCGGTTTCACATTATTAATATTTAACTGACAATATTATCCCTAATATTTTCATATACAGGAAATATTAAGCCAAAAACTTTTTAGCCGCTTTCAACGGCGAAAGGAAGAGAATCGGTACGCTTGAGCCGATGACGCTAACTCGTGTTAACTCGGTTCTATTTAATATCGAGCCCGTTTTGATCGGTAACGCCTCGTGTTGACTCGGCTTTAATCTTCAATCTTCAGATCTTACAATTAATTTTACTATAATATAATTAATAATTACGTATTATAGTAATATGGAATATTATGTACACCATCACTATAGTATTTCAAGTGTATTGTGCTTATTTTAATATGACTATTATTTATTTACATATAAAAATTGATAAATTTTCATTAAATGTCATGTAGATGTATTTATTTATATATTTTCACTTCTATCATGTGGTCATATTCACACACCCATTTTTTACAAGGTAAGACGGTTATTTAATAATAAATAGTTAATCACTAAGTAAATCTATTAATGCATTTAAATAATCTATACTATTATTATAAAGAGGTAAAGTTTGTGAGTTTGTGATGTTGTGACATTGTAGGGGGTAATCTCAGGAAGTACTGGTCTGATTTGAATAATTCTTTAAATGTTATATAGCTCATTTATCGAGAATGGTTATAGGCTATATATCATTACGCTAAGACCAATAGTAGCGGAGCACCAATGAAAAATGTTTCAAAATCGGTTTTTTTTCCTCTTGAGAGCTTCAGCTACGGGTCAGAAATAAAGAATATCTTTATTCCACGCGAACGAAGTCGCGTGCAGAAGCTAGTTACATATAAAAGTGTATCAGTATAACCATTTATCAAGAGATTTATGATAGAAACTGTTTTAAATTATAAAATACTACTGACAATTAGATAGACCGTTATGAAACGAAATCATTTTATTAAACTTGTCACTGTGTGATGCTGCAATATAGAAATTTCTCTATCATTCGACCGATCGACATGAGAAATTCTATGCATAGTACTAGTATACATACTATTAGCATAATAATATGGATTATTTTACTAAAAATAAAAACGCGTGGGAAGTCGAGGACAAAGCTAGTTATTAATCTTTATTCAATAGACGGATATACTAAAAATATTGTAATACGTAAATTCACCCTTATATACAGTCAACATTGATTTAAAAAATATGTATTTTCAAAAATGATCAGTGTTATTACAAAAAACTTAAATATTTATTAGATGCTTGCTTTAAAAAGGCTACGTACTAAATGCACAGCGCTCGCCCGAAGGAAGTTCGCGTTATCCTTTTTTCGCAAGGCTAACCTATCCTAATTAAAGCCTGACAAAAGAGCAAGATGACGAATACTCAGCGAACGCGGTGTATTTAAAACGTAACCTTTTAAAAGCATATCTTCAATACGTATTTAACTTTTTGGTAATAACACCGTGCATGTTTATCTCTTTGATCTCTAAAGGCATTTCTAAAGGATTCCTCACTGAATATTAAAATACATTTACAATAGGTAATAAAACCAGTGTAACTCTCACTTTCAGCAAAAAAATTCGAATTGCGTCGCAACTAGTTTTTACTTTCTATAAAATATTCATAAAAAAGTATACTGGAGTCACGGTATCCAGGTAAATGTTTTACCTATTTGTTATCTTGTTTTTTTTTTTTATTTAAAACAATAATTGTTCGTCGTTTTTGAAACTATTGTTGTTTTTGCTTCCGTTTTTATGACTTCAATGTGCGTTAAAATGTATTGAACCTTTAAAAAATGTAGTTTTTATTTTGTTCGATACACGAATGTCAATACTAACATAACTACATGTATTTTGATAGCAGATGTATAATTAACCCCTAGGCTTATTTTTAAAGACCCGAATCTCAAAACGCCGGAACATGTTTTTATGCCTAACCAATTTGTTAAAATAATGATTGTACATTACATAATTTGTTATTTTCAGCGTATTTTGATACCACATATATAGATAGATAATTAATCCCTCGGCTTATTTTTAAGACCCGAATCTCAAAACGCCGTTTCATATTTTTAATATCTAACCAATTTGTTAAAATAATAATTGTACATTACATAATTTGTTATTGTTCATGTTTTTCTAATTTTGTAATAAATACAGTTCTTTTAACTTAATTTGCCGAAAATCTGTTGGGCCGTGCATCATAAGGTCTATTTTAGTTTGAGTGTAGCTTAATCCTTTATGGTTTTGGGTAGTCTAGGAATTACGGCATTCCGGTGAAGCTGTTAAGCCCTTGTTAGGTCAATAGCGTTGTCAGATAAAAAAAGTCCACGAATTATATAAATGTAATATTATACATGAATAATACGGTACCCATCATTTTGATATACTAAACATGAACTTATTAGCTAGATTGTACAGAATACCAAATATTTCTATACACCCGAGTCACACCTGTATACAAAATTTACCACAGTACAAAGGGTTAAATTAGGCTGTAGAGTATTTATTCTTGATCGGTACGCAACTTGTATAAATATACTGAATAAATAAGTTTGTCACAGGGGTTTGCATCAGTGCGTCACGTTTCCGCATCTGTTATAATGTAGGAACCTCTATAACGGATTTTATTGACTTCTAAGGATATCTGTTTCGCGTTATAAATTCTGAATTATTTCAGTTATAAATAGTATCGAACTGTATTACGTAAATTGCTACCAACATTACATAATATAGAATTAAATAAAACAAGTTAAGGAACAAAAAATAAAAGTCAGCGTAAGATGGCGCCAAAATTATTTGTCAGCAGTAATCGCTTTTCTTATGACCGCCTTTATGCTATATGAGGGTTAAAAAAAACAATATTTATGTACTAATATTTCAAATGCGAATGTGAGTTTATTTCGCTTTTACACGGCGCCGTAACTGATCATTATCAAATTTTACATATTTAGACGATATAAGGCGTAGATATAACGAAGGACATAGATATCATCAAAATAAAATGTACTTTTTTCGTGGCATGGATCAAATTTACATTAACGCGAGCAAAGTTGCGGGCAAAAGCTACTCCTTTATAATGTCTTACTTTATTTCAATCATAAAGGCCTTTATAGAAATAGATTATTTTAAAAAGACACAGAAACGAATGCTCTGTTTATAAGTCATTGTTAGAATTAATGTACTGTTGTAATATTAATTTAAATAATTTTTAGACTGGGGTCCATCAGTGATAACGTTATTAGACTTTCTTTATAGGTCCACTATTAAGTACTTTATTAGTGTACGACTCCGGTTTGAATAATATTCTTTCGCTCCAATAAAATACTAACAATGACCTATTTTTATCAACAACTTAATCTTTTACACGTTTTAGCACTTATCGTCAAAATATTAGATAATCCGTGTTCCGTACTAATGTACATTGTACTTATATTATTATCTATACTAATCTATATGCGAGCACAAATCTTTTTCTTTATTACTTTTATTGATTAAAAGGCATGAATCTGCTCACTACTTTCTTGAATGCACCGTTAAAACGTACACAAGTGTTGCCATCTAAGATAACTAACTTTCACTTTTTGAATCTATCAATGAGGAAAAATTACCGCTCTGAGCGATCTGTATTAGCGAACAATTGCAAGGTCGATACATATCTACCTAACAGTTAATTAAACGTAGTGTCAGTGCAAACTTGTGTCCTGGTTCAAAATCAGCGATCTAAACCACGAACTACGCCGGGGTACCCCGAAGAAGAGGATCTCCTAGTGCGGGTGAGTGGTGGATACATGTTCTAAATTAACTTCCTAAACAATCCGTAATGGGACAAACGCTCACATATACAAAAACTGTGTTATATTGAATCCAGTTTTTTGAACTAAATGTAAATAAATATTATATATATATCTCATTCGCTCAGTCTTTATTCTTTTACCAAGCCCTCGGAGAGTAATCGTTTAGACCGGGATGTCTGCCTATAAAGCCAGAGTTTTTAGTTACCGGCCATTCGAACTAACTTTGCCCTCGGGGTCGAAATGAGAGTTTAGAAAGAGCATCTCTCACACAGCACGTAGATGGGAAAACTCTTAAGATTTGCATGAACCTGAATATTTTAAATAAATATCTTTTATAATTTTTGTTCAAGATTAATATGGCAAAACTGTATACATTTTAAACACTTTTGTATATACATATTTATTACGTAACTTTGCCATTGTTGCCAATACCATTTTTGTGTTTTCAATAAAATATAATAGGGAATACATACAAAATAATCTTAGGTTGTTAGATAATGTTCATAATAAGCAGTAAAGAATTATTTGGCGAATGACAAATGACACAATTCGTTTTATAACTGGAACATAATTGTTTATTTCAATTATTGAGTAGGACTTAGAATTATCCCTATTTAAATATTTATTTAAGTGTTATATGTAAAGAATAAAGATAAATATCTAAAATTGTTAAAAAAAAAATTAAAAAACGCATAACTATAAAGCATACGAATGTCCGAAATTGGATATTAAGGAAAGATTTGAGAAAACAATGTTAACTCGATTTTTTATTGATCATCTGCAAAATATATGAAATCGAAGTATTCCTTAGGTACAAAGAAAACCTAAAACCAGTTTTGCCATCAATTTTTAGGTGTTTATAGATTACACGAGTATAATTAACAATGTACACTTTAAAGTTGTTTAAAACCTACACCTTTTGACTTGCGTCTGTATTTTAATAAACATAAACCCTTTGACGATAGCATTCATTAAGATAAACGCGTATGCAAACGATATCAGCTAATTATTAATAGAGAAGTCTTTAAATATTATTGTAACCTTTGTTTAAACCCGCTTCTAACAGCTGCTATGTTGAATGTGACCCATATGTTATTGCTGGTGATTTTGTGACCGTCATAAAAATTTCGATATTCTATTTTTATATACTTTTGTCAGATATGTACGCTTTTTTCTAAGCTAGATTTAAATTTTTAGTAGGATTTTTTTTTATGGGACGCGTCACCGGTAACTTTACAGGCTAGAAACGCGTAGAATAGCCATCTATTTACAGATAATGTTGACATTTACATTGAGCTTGTTCAGCCCGACATAGGTGAGTCCGATCCGTGTCGCCGCACGTGTCAGACGTACGTCCGTTGCTCGAAAAGTGACCGTTATTTTTTTCGAAGTTTTTGCCGCGAGTTTTTGCGATCTTCGACTGCGTGCTGCGTGCATCGTGCATCGTTCGCGTAGTCATTTTCGAGTTCGTCGCGATTCTGTCCGGCTTCTTGAAGAACAGGATCTCAATCGTAGGCGCTCCATTTTAGAGCGTATCAAACTGCACTTTTTAGTGCAAACCCGAGCTGTCCAGTCGTCTGGCCAACCCTCGGAAACCTCACGGTGAAAACGTAAGGGGGTTGGAGCGACCTACCCGCTCGCCGTAGGCCCCGCGGCCTACTGCACTGGTAGACGGGCCTGGGTAGCTAGGCCTTGGCGAGGTCGCCTAGTCTAGTCCAGGTGTCGACCTCCCACCCTCCCTTTCCCCTTTTTCCATCCCCG
>JACEII010000021.1:4801471-4916665 GCA_014332785.1 Antheraea mylitta | reverse complement strand
GGTTGTTATGCTGATGATACAGTCATCTACGCCTCTGGCTGGCGGCCGAGTACTCTTAGAGATCGCATCGAAGAAGCCGTTAACACACTCGGTGACTGGTTTCTTCGATGGCGTATAGGCGTTAACCCCGATAAGAGTGCCGCGATACTCTTTGATCCCAGATATCGCGCGAACAAGCTAAAGCCCATAAGGCTATACGATTCCGAGATACCTTGGATCACTGAGGTCAAGTATCTCGGCGTCACTTTAGATCGACATTTAACGTTTGATTCTCACATCAAGAGAGTGCGAGACAAAGCCGCTATGGACTTGGGTCGCCTCCATTATTTACTCTGTCAGAAGAGCAAACTGTCCCTCAGACATAAGCTCACATTATATAAAGTCTGTATTCGTCTGGTAATGACGTATAGTTCTCCGGTTTTCGCCCACGCGAGGAATCTAGATACGCTTCAGGTTTTGCAGACCCGGGCTCTGCGTAAAATCACCGGTGCTCCTTGGTTCGTCCGGAGGGCGGATCTCCATAGGGACCTGGAGATGCCGTCCATCTGGGCGTATATTAAATCACTCACTACCAGCTATTTCGAGCGAGCCGCGATTCATCCCAGTCCGTTAGTGGTATCCGCCGCGAATTACGAACCCGTGCCCAACGCTGGGCGTTATAAAAGACGTCCGCGACACATTTTTACCGACCCTCCCGACGATATCACGTCAGCGAACGATCAGTACCAGCCTGTACCTCGTAACAGAGCGTGCTCACGCCCACGCCCGCGTAACCACTGATCGCGCCGCCGCGGTTTGGGGGTTAACTTCGCTCCCGCACACCCGATTAGGCCTCCCACGGCAGCGGCTCAAGCCTAGGTTCGATCCCTCGGTAGGGAGCCCTTGAGTGCGTTGCTTGCGCGATACGGTGACACACCCATACATCACTGCTACAACACTACACGATCACCTCCACACACGTGCACGCCTACACGCTACACATCTTTGTGGAAGGGTTATTTTTGTGAAAGATTTTTTTCCCTTATCGAACTGAAAAACTCTCCAAATTTTCCGATAAAAATATATGGAGGAGTTGTTGAGGCGGATATGCTGGTACTCATATACGTTTCAACAACTCAAACATATATGAATAGTTAGCTAGGTTAGCTAAGTTAGGTCGCGATTTTTGCATGCAACGGGCAACAGCCAAGCCGAGGTGTGCCGTGCACCCTTGAGCTGGTTGCCATTATAAAATCGGCTGAGTGCCTTAAGCGCTCGCCTTAGTAGTCCGGTGAAGCTGTTAAGACCTTGCTAGGTCAATAGCGTAGTCAGTTTGAGAAAAAAAAAAAGCCCGACATATGTTTGATTAATTAATGATATATATACCTACGTATATACGTATTATATGGATGTAATTATTGCTTGGAGTGCTAATAAATGTGAAAATTCGACTAAAGTAAATAATTTTCAATTTACAAATTATGTAGAAAATGTAGACTATAATTGATAAAAAAAAAGAAAACATTATTCCATTGTTTTGAGTTTTAACTTCTGTTTTTGAAGTTGTAATTCTTTTGGCGCGTTAGGGAAAAATGATGAGAGTAAATTTTGGGATGCGCGCGCACACCGTCACGAAAAACCGACACCTTGAAGTTATTAAGATGTACTCACACACCGTCACGAAAAACAGATACCGTGAAGTTAGCTATAGTCAACATTTTGTTTTTTTTTCTATTAAATCTTCTAATGTATTAAATACCTTTTTTCAATTGTTAGTGTTATTTTTTTTTTCGAACTGACTACGCTCTTGACCCAGCAAGGGCTTAACAGCTTCACCGGACTACATTAGTGTCGTTTTTTCCACAAACGTAGAATAAGGCGAAAGATAAATTTTTTGAATAAAAGATTTTTATCTTGTTACGCTAAAAGTATAACTTCTAACGCGTGTACACACCTAAGTACGCATACACTTTTTAATTACTTTATTTTTAGTACAATTTCAACGTATTTGTAGAAATTCTTATTAAAAAATTTATATATACTTAATATATTTATAACTTTGGTCTTGTTTTCTAAATTTATTAGATATATTTTGTTTGACACGAGGCAAAACTATACTCTTGGTTAAATTTTGTCTGACTTAGATGTGTCTGACTTGGATGGATTGATAAGTCCCCATATATTTACGAATAATTACAATACGTAGTTGATTATAATATTTTATCAATGTAAAAAGCCTTGATAGAACCGTAAGCACTTATATATTTCTGCTATATATAATTCTGCAGACAAATCATTTGCGCAATAATATAAACAAAATACCATAAACGAGTCAATAACACTTGGAATAATTCAAGCTTTATAAATTTTCTTCGACACATGACTCATAGGTGCCTGTAATAAATTGTAGCTTCATAAACATATCATTATCTATATAAACATTCAACACAAATGAAACATACATATAAACATTCTAAAATAAAATATGATAATGTATAGCTACTTTAAATTTTTCTTGATGAAAGAAAGAAGTTAGTCAAATTTTTGTTGATTTGTTAGAGTCGGTTGACTTTGTAACATAATATATTTGAGGCATACTAGCTGTGTCCGCGGCTCTGCATGCATTTTAATATTAATTGTGCTTATATTAGTTATTATAATTATTATTATTCCTGACATCTATTCAATGGTACAAAAGTTGACATGCTGTAGCAATATATGGTGGGAGTTAAAGTATAGCGGATAGCATAAAAACCTTCTATGAGAGAAATCACTGTATAGCGACACATTTATGGACAACGAAAATATCTCAGAACACTTTGTTGTTTTAATTTACATGGTGATGAGTAAAAGGTTGTTAGCGCGTAATATAGGATTATGTATTATTATTTGGCTGTAAATATACCAACACTCATTTCTATACATGTGTATGTACAAATTACAAACATTTAATTCAACCTTAGACACCTTTTTAATCACAGTTTATAGTGATAGTTAATGATTAATTTATAAATGGAATACATTGTGAAAAATTACCACAATAGGTAGGTATAGCTATTATGTAAACGTATAGACATACAAGAGTACCTATGTAAAACATGCAAGTGACTTGAAGAATAAGTTCGAAATAAACCCAGTCGATAGCGTGTCCCACCGACATCAACTCGAGATGAAATATTGTTTCAGGAAAAAATACGACACGCGTTTTTTCTGCTACGGGTAGCGTTTACTATGGGAACATATAGAAAAAATATTATACAGAAAGAAGAAGAAACAAACAATAGACCAGACTGCGAAATATTGAAACTTTTTTAGTTAAGCCAATCTTTTAGTAAACCTATTACTGCCATTGTCATGTAGGTAATGGATATTACGAGTTTTTTGCGAAACATCAGAGAAGTAACAAGATGCTGTCCGTCTTGTTAGAACTTTCCAGGGAGTTTTTGTGACAGAATCTATGCTCCGTGGTATTAACCCATACCTATACACAACTATACACAATTGGTGCACAACTTATACACAATTGGTACACTATTGTGCATTGTGCATATAGTGGGTAATGCTCATGTACCTATTACATACTCAAACAACAACAAATTAACGCAAAAAATAGAATACAGTCCGTTAGTGGTATCCGCCGCACAATACGAACCCGTACCAAACGCTGCGCGTCATAGAAGACGGCCGCGACATATTTTTATCGACCCTCCTGATGAAATAACGGCAGTAAACGATCAGTACCAGCCTGTCTCTCCAAACAGAGCGTGCTCACGGCCACGCCCCCGTGACCACAGATCACGCCACCGTGGTCTGGGGGTAGATTTCGCTCCCACACACAAGATTAGGCCTCCCTCGGTAGCGGCTCAAGTCTAAGTTCGATCCCTTGGCAGGGAGCCCTGAGTGCGTTGCTTGCGCGATACAGTGACACAAAAATTTACATCACTGCTACAACACTACACGATCAGCCCCACACACGTGCACGCCTACACGCTTACACATGGAAGTGGAAGGGTTTTATTTTTTCCCCTTATCGAACTGAAAAACCTCTAATTTTCCGATAGTAAATAAGTGAAGGGGTTGTTGAGGCGTGTATGCTTGGTACACATATGCGTCTCAACAACTCAAACATATATGAATAGTTAGCTAGGTTAGCTAACATAGGTCGCGAGTTTGCATGTAACATGCAACAGCCAAGCCGAGGTGTGCCGTGCACCGTTGAGCTAGTTGCCCAAATAAAATCGGCTGAGTACTTTAAGCGCTCGCCTTAGTAGTTCGGTGAAGCTGTTAAGAACTTGCTAGGTCAATAGCGTTGCCAGTTCGAGAAAAAAAAAGCAAGAAATAGTTAACAAAGTTATATGTAAAGTTACAAAACTATTACAACAAATAGCTAGTAAGATAACATATATTTATATACGATGTATAAATACGACATAATTTAACAAAATTATATTGTCTCTTTACAGTTCAATACAAAAAACAAGAAGGACGATTTCCTCCCATATCAATTGTAAACATCATCAGAATATGAATATAAGGAAAATAGCAAAGTCGACCCCAAAGAGGCACTAAGGAACTGTTTCCCCTTGCGATACAAATTTCACGAGGACGCGGACGCTATAAATACATTTTGCATGAACCATCGGGTCGGCGACATCTCGAAAAACATGAATTGCTACCTTTAGATGAGTCCGTGGAACTTCTGCGTCGTCTAAGTTTTTGGATACGACAGCACATGTTTTCTCAAATAGAACTCAAAAGTCTAAATGATTGTTTACATTGATGTATATTAAAATAAAGGACCACTATTTAGTAAAAATAGAACGACATATTATAAATAAAAATCATTATTTTCTTTTTATATTTCTAGATTTTAATTTCACCATAATCTGATTTGATACTAAATGGTGATACGGTCTTTCATGGTAAATACCTAATACCTACTCGTAGGTAGGTAAGCGTACTAAGACTAAGGATGAACTTGCTCTCAAGTGCTGCAACACAGATATAAGTCCTGATCAATGATAATACAATTTCATCTGGGATGTGGTAGCAATCCAATTTAGTATTAAAAAAGCCCTATAGTAATATGTATGAAAATTTGTGTGGTAGAGCCACGCTGAAGCTATTACTGGTTTCAGCATGAATAGGTCGGCTCCCCCAGGGTACTATCGCCCGACTCACAGAAAACCGACGTGAAGTAACAGTGCTTGCGTTGTTGCGTTTCGTTCGGTTAGTGAGAGCGGCGGATACCCAACTCCTCTCCCCTGACCTCTCCTATCTCCCATTCCACCAAACACAGGCTAGTAACGCACTTGCGACTCCCCTGATTATGCTAGTGTCTATGGATGGCGGTGATCGCCTAACATTAGGTGTCCACCTGTCCATTTGCCTTCAATGATATATATACAAAAATCATTATCATTGAGCTATCACGTCACTAATACACAAATTGCACCTAATAAAATACTATATCTTATTATAAACTAACAAAATACTAACACACCATACAAGATAAAATGCGCATATAATTATTCAAATAATATAAGAAATAGGTACTATAAAATAATGTCAAAATATTATATACCAAGATGATTAATTATACATAGTGTCTTTTTATCGACTTCGCTGTAATTAAAAAGATCGTGAATACGATTCCGACAGGTACATAATTTTGTAACAATCTAGTTTGGTTAGTAGTTGGAAACTGGTTTCTTACGTGAAAGTAAAAAGTAAATCATCCGCCATTATACAGCGGCCACGTATTATAGACAAGCCTTTATCTGCAATTTCGTCCGCATTAATGCGAGTTAACGCAACCCTATAAAATAGTACTTTTTTGAAGTTATACTTCTTTTGACGCGTTAGGGAAATATGATGAGAGTAAATTTTACGATGCGCGCGCACACCGTCACGAAAAACTGACACCCTGAAGTTAGCTATAGTCAACATTGTGTTTCGATTTATTAAATACCCTTTTTCTATTGTTAGTGTCGTTTCTCTACAAACGTTAAATAAGGCGAAAGATACAATTTTTGAAAAGATTTTTATCTTGTTACGCTAATGAAGTATAACTTCTAACGCGTGTACATAAGTATACAGACCCTTTTTTTATTGAAGTTTGTGTCCTTTTCTATAACCCTGACAACGTGTACGTTAAATTATATGATGGTCGTATAGCAAGCAAACAGACAATCTCACTTTCGCACTTTTAATATTATTTTTGATATGTGAGTATTCATTCAACTTTTCTGATTTAGGTAAAAATAAATAGAATTATGTTCGTTATATAAACCATAAAATATTAAGTTATTTGTATGTATTATGAATACCATGCGGTCTTTAAATATTTAACACAAAGGTCAACGAATTGGCTTGGTTTGTGAATCATTTATTTGTGTCTTAGTTGTAAACATCCTTAACTCCTTTTGTAGTCTCATTGTTCGTTTTGTGTAAAAACCTGTAACTAGGTTTTTTGTATCTGTTATTAATTAACTTTATACGGACCGCACGATTTTAATTTATTATTGATAGTTATAAGGACACCTCACCCATTACGCTAATTTTTATATGTTTACACGTTTTTTTTGTAATAATAGGTAAAAGAACAGGCGGGTCACCTGATGTTAAGTGATAATCAGCGTCCATAGACACTAGCAACACCAGGGGGGGTCGCAAGTGCGCTGCCAGCCTGTGTTTGGGGAAAGAGGGTAAGTGGGGGGGGGGAATAACAAAGAGAGGGTAGGTGGGCCTCCAGCACTCTCAATGACCGAACGAAACGTAACAATGTAATCACTGTTACTTCGCGTCGGTTTTCCTGGGAGAGGGTGGTAGTACCTCGGGTGAGCCGACCTATTCATACTGAAACCTGTAATAGCCTAAACCTGGCTCTTGTTCTACCACCTAAAATACAAAATCTTATATACTTAATATATAAAAATAATATCTAATGTAAGTATATAAATCAATGTAATTCTTTAAAAAAAGTAACGAACATGGCCAGGTTCTATAGCGTAACAAATAAGCGTATAAATTGAATTTACCTCGACTAGTAACTTTAGTTGAACTTTAACCATCTCCTTTACGTAGGCGGGTATTAATTCACTGGAATTATTTAACTATTAAGTTTGTAATATGAGAATTATTTTCTTAATTCTCTACCCACTGTTATTGACACATAACAATTTGTTTTATACATGTTATAACTTATATTATTCCCATGTAAATATATGTCCAAAATATATGTAAGTATATACTGCTAGCCTGGTGTTTGTGACTTTGATTATTTTGAAACTGCCTATTTTAATTTGGATTATGGATAATTGTAATTTTAACATTATTCCCTATGCCACTATTACCCATATTTACCCTCGTAAAATTTTAAAAAATCTGCTTAGCTATATAAAAAAGGAGTGGTAAAGCCACGCTAAGGCTATTAGTGGTTTCAGCATGAATGGGTCGGCTCGCCCGGGGTAGTACCAGTCACCCGATCCACAGAAACACCGATGTGGAGTAACAGAGCTTGCATTATTGCGTTTTGTTCGGTCAGTGAGAGCACTCGAGGCCGTCGTCCTAAGGTAAAAGGCTGGCTACGTACTAGCGACTACCCTGGTGTTGCTAGTGTCTATGGATGGCGGTGATCACTTAACATCAGGTGACCCAAAAGTTCATTTACTTTCTACGGTATAAAAAATCGTGATGATATAGCCCCATGATAAATGTTCAAAGTCTTGCCAAAATCAATTCAGCTGTTTTATATATTAGCCGCGACAAATAACAGGCACATTTATCTCATAAAAACGTAGTAATAATTTCAAAATGCTTTACAAATGTTAGAGGAGAGTGGGGGAATTGGGAACACTTAACTTCAAACGCTAAAAAATTATAGAAAAAAGTTATAAACTAAATCAAATTTTATTGCTACATAAACTTTAGTTATCTATGTACTTAGTAGTCATAAAACGTTATTTTAAATTTACGTTTAAATAAAAATATAAACTAAAACAAAAAACATTGCCGTTCCTGTTTACCCGATGCCCTATGGGGTTATTGAGATCATCCCGTGGGGGAAATCGAAACGGTATGAGGTAATTAAGAAAGACGTTTAATCGGTCTTTCATATGTAATTACGAGGCATCTGGAATTATTTTCTAAAGTTTAAAATGTTTTACACAATCAGTCAGCATTACTATGGGTAATTAGGAGGGTAAGGGGTAATTGGGGACGTTCCAAATTACTCACCTAATGCCGTTCCCAATTACTCGAATCAGTCAATAAACATAAAAATTGTCGCCAATGTGATATATATATATATATAATATATATAAGTCGGAGGAAGCTAGAAGTAGAGTCAATTATTGTTTGCATACATGATATTGTTTACATTCTAAATTCTTAATTTAATTTTATTTGATTTGTTACGTTTCACTATAATTTAAAAAACCTAATATTAAATAAATGTTAAGAATACTATATTTCACGAAACAACCAATGAGAATAGAGCACGTGCCTCCTGCGGGGACGAAGAGATCTTTACTGTAAGAGGCGGACAGTTTTATTACTTTCAAAATGCCTAATTGTTATTGTATTTCATATGTTACATATTTCTATAGTTTAAAAACCTTAATAATATGTTAGAAATAAATAATATTACAATTTACGTAACGACCAATCAGAGCAGAGGCAGCGCCTCGAGCGGGGTCGAGGCGCCATCTTTACCTTAGAAGGACGGACAGTGTTGGTGACACATTCGTTTGATAGATAGCAACGAGTCGAGGCGGATCGTTGTTGAGAGATTATATTCGGTGGTTAAAGTAAGATCGGTGCCCCGAACTCGCTGCTCGGTTGTAGTTGTTAATCTTTCTAACGGTATTATTGTCATCCAATGAAATATTGTGAGATATAAATAAAAACAATATGAAACCATGATAATTGTTTTGTGCTCGCATTTTACCCGAATGACGCCCACTAATGACGATTTCAACGAGAATAACGTTCTCCCCGACATATATATATACGCAAAAATATGATACATGTATTAGTACTACTGATGACAAAAATTATATCAAAAATACAAAAATAATTGTTCGACATACAGTGACAACACTAGTGCGTCCTATCAATCCCGCAATGTAATGTCGCATATACAATGTATGGCTCTGCATTCAACCGTAGAATAGGTTCGTGACAGTGTAGTACGAGGAGATGTACGTACTATTTCTCTGTCCCCAATTACCCGTCGTTCTCAATTACCCCACTCTCCCCTATATGTTAAATTATTTATTCATCGCAAATGCTTAAAAATATACGAGAAATAATAAACTACGGAGACAATCAAGTTAATGGAATAAAACGTTTATACTAAGCACCCCATAAGACGTTGCAAACAGAAACAACATTGTTGCAATGGTCGGTGATCTTGTTTATGGACATGAACATGTAATATTACTGTCGCTGAAACAGAATAGCTTTTATTAAATTAAAGAATTTATAATGTGGACCGATTATGCCATCGCACATTGAGCAAGGCGATGCGATATCGCGTGCTCTGTTAAAAATGAAAATCTTAAGTCAGTAATATAATTCCGGTTAAATATAAGGATTTTAGTGAGGCGTTAAGCTAACGAAGTACCACAATCTAACCGGATGGAATGAATGACCGTGAGCTTCTTTAAATTTGTATTTTTTTTATGTCATAGGAGGCAAAGGAACAGACGGTTCACCTAATTTTAAGTGATCACCATCGTCCATAGACACTTCTTGCAACACCAGGGGAGTCGCAAGTGCGTTGCCAGCTTGTATTTGGGGAAGAAGAGGAAGACAAGGAAAAGGGGGGGAGGGAACGTGGGCCTCCGGCGCTCTCACTGACCGAACGAAACGCAACAATGCAAGCACTGTTACTTCACGTCGGTTTTTTGCGAGAGGGTGGTACTACCCCGGGCGAACCGACACATTCATCCTGAAACCAGTAATAGCTTCAGCGTGGCTCTACAACATAAAGCAATTATCGTTTAATTTATTTAAATTTCATAATTATTTAACTGCAATTATTAACATTGGTCTGCTTTTTATATCATTTGGCACTCCGAGCAATAATAAAATACCGTTTAAAAATTAATTAAACGTATAATGGCCGCAATACGCGTCAGTAGTATAGCGCACACGCAATACGCATCACGAGCATATCGAGGTCATCGGTGACGTGAACCCATAAGTTTTGTCCCTATTAAATATTTTTTAAATCGCTGAACGTGGCTAGAGAATTTTTTTCTTCGAAAACTAAAGAAAACATATTCGGTGATAATGATGAACATTATTAAATAAAATGAACACCATATTAGTTGGTTTTCATGCTCAGAGTATAAGTTTACTATATAGCTACATAATAAATATTGTATAAGTTTACATATACTCTCAAAATAATTAATAATATTATGTTCTTTTTTTCATCGCTAATATAGCAACGCTATATTCAATGCAATACAGAGCTTAGTTAATATGTACTGAGCTTAATCTGATCTGGCATTTCAGGACATTTGGCAACACTCCCTCTAGTTCACAGAGAATTGATTTCACACAGTCTGAAGAGAACCGTGACGGTAATTGGTTCAACGTTTTACTGCATCAGAAAATGAGACGTTTTGTAAATTAGTTAATGTCTACATTTTATTATATCGCTTTTCATTGAACGATGTGTAACGCTTCGTATAATATCATATTGAAACAGTGTATAATTAATTATTTTCAAACTGAAATTTAGATGCAAAAAATACATTGCGGATATAGGTAGTATAATTATTGCTATGAATAATTAATATTTTCAAATATATAAATAAAAATATAGTTGCATAAAAATTCAAGCTTAAGGAACAAATGTACTGATAGTAATAATTACACAAAATAAAAAACGAGAGAAGATTCTTGATTTCCGTTGAGCACTTTTTTGAAAAACTATATTACCTACCTATTTTTATGATTATATTGTAAGGTATATATACGAAGACGAACGGGATTCAAAACGTATGTTATATAATATAGTTCTATGTATATATAAATCAATTTGCTTTTATTTTATATTTTTTTAGCAATCAATCGAATCAAATTAACAAATCAAACTATCAGATATATACAGTTAAACTTCCGATATGTATTCGTATCAACATGAAAAGTGAAAAATAATACAAAACAAGAAGAATACAAAATAATAAAAAGTTGTCAGAATGTATTCGTGTATCCTACGACTCGGCGCATTCCGTACAAATTGGGCGCCTCTCTCGGTGTAGATGCTATTCTCATATTGGCTTATATTACGCTCTCGAAGTAAGCCATGCTTACACAACATATTGATATATATACCGTCGTGTTATATTTAGAAAACTACTTATGCGAGGGTATCTCTACAGAACAAACTTGCGAAATGTGACAGAATAGTATTGTAGATACGTTGCCGGCTGTGGGACACAAAAATTCGCAGGCTTATTGGATTGGAAGGAGGAGATTTGTTCCGTTTATTACAAAACTAATCTTTCGTGAATATGTTGTTGACTTCATTATAGTTGGAATAAAACTAGTAGGAGGTATCTGTTAAGTAATATTAGGTACTTATTTGTCAATCGTTATATTTGTATTAAATATTTATTGTGGCAATAAAGTGTTGCATGTATAAAAATATATAAAACTAGCTGTTACCCGCCGATTCCCGCGCGTTTTTTGAATATATTAAACAAATTTAAAATTGTTATTAGATGTGTAAATAACAATAATACTCTTTCAAAAATATTTGTAAGTATAACACGCACATCATCTACCGTAAATACTAATAGTGTTTCGAATGGGATGGGATTTATCATAAGCCACATAGCTAGAACTTTAAAGTACTATCTATGTATCACCCTTGGTGCTCACTTAGGGGAGGATGGGGGAATTGCGGACGCTTAAGGGAAATAACGTATAAAACCTGTACTATTAGAAATAATCAGTCTGACTTTATCAATTATAAAACTTAAGTTATATACTTACAAAAACAACATCGCTTATAATACGAGATCAATCAAGTACTATAAATTTTATATCAAAAACAAAACGTTGTCTGTCCGTATTTACCCGTAGCCCTTGGGGTAATAACGAACAGGTGTTGGGTCAATTACGGACAGCACGGGGTATTTACGGACGATGATCAACACCATTTACAAAAATCACAAACATAGTCTTTGGAAGAAGTTCCTGCTGTGGCAGTTCTAGTGAGTCCAATGCACGCACATTCTTTCATTAAACATATAATCCGTTCTTTGTTGAGTGGGTCACGATTCTTTTCTTGGCAATAAATACAAAAATAATCATCATTGTCTTAGTCGGTTTCAAAATTATAGTCGTAGTTTCATATTTTTGTTTTTTTTTTTTTTTTTTTGTAGTAGTATTTTTATCTTCTGCCTTTTTTTGTATTTTTTTTTCTTCTAGTTTATCTATTTCCTGGGTACTGGTAAAATTACAGAATGGTTTTTCTTACCGTTTATTTCGATTAGGTTGTGGAGTTGGTACCATGTCAATAAATGTTACTGAGAAAGATTGGCTTGTTTGACTTCTCATTCTTCAGCGTAAATCATTATTAATTACATCATCCGTACATATTTGCTTTGCAAGTGTTATTTGGTTTGAGCCATAATGGTTAACGGTATTGCTGGAGAGCTTAAACTCTTCTTGTGGTTCTGTTTGAATTAAAATAATACCATCATCTGCATCACAGATAATTTGAAATTCATTGTGAGACTTTATTTGGTTTGAATGATCTAAATCTGTGTTTCTGTTGTCAAATTTATATCTGCAATCTGTAAAATCTGGTGCAAGACTATCACCAAAACTTGCAAGAGTGCCCATAAATTTATCCAGATTCAATGGGTAAATTTCAGCAGCCATTTAGAGCCTTATCTATCTTCTTGTGCGGTTAAAAGCTTTTGTGCTTTTTGTGACGCCCTTTTTCACCTGATTTTTTTTTTCGAAATGTCTACGCTATTGACCCAGCAAGGTGTTAACAGCTTCACCGGACTACGACTTTTTCACCTGATCAAAAAGTGTAGCCCTAGGAATACCGAACTTTTCTTCCGCTTGAAAATCGAGTTTTTGTCCTATATTTTTTGTGCGGCTTTTGGTAGATTTCGATGGTGTAAGTTCGTTATTATTTTCTATTATATTTTTCAAACATCTGAAAATTCCTAATATATTTGTTTAATCTTCGAAAAACAATCAGGGGTAATTGCGGACGTTCGCATTTTCCCCAGGAGCCTGACCGCAATTAACCCAACGCGTTACAAAATAGAATAACGACAATAATTCGTAAGTTAACGAAATATTTCATCGAAAGATATTGTGAATCTATTCTCCATTTGCAAGGCAATCAACAGAAAAAATCACTTTTTATTGTGACTTGCTTTATAGACATAACACTAAAAGTAGTAAACGCTAAAAATTTAATGAAGATTCACAAGAATGTTTTATTTTATTTATCTTGAAAATCGTGCGCAGCCATTCGTTGTGAATACTTGTTCGGCAATAAATATGACAGAAAGTAACACGTGATCATGGTGGTCGGGTGCGGTGTAAGAAGATTTTGTAGATATATGTTAGTCCGTATTTACCCCGTGTCCGCAATTCCCCCATCCTCCCCTACACTATATAAGAAATTAATGAAAATATTAAGCTATACATTATCGAACTATATGTGTTAAATCTTTTATTATATAGATATAATATGTCCATATTGTTGATATAATCAAGTTATTAATATACCTTGCTATAATTTAAATCACATATAAACATATGACTTTCAATTATGTTTATTGTTGGAGTCCAGTACAATGTACTGTACACGCGCATGTTTACAGTGAACAACATATTTTTGGTCAATTTCACACATACGAATGCACGGATAACATTTCATTTCAGTTCATAACAGTTCATCACAACATAGTGTCAACAAAGTCGTGTTCCACGTCTGTCTGTATGTCTGTTCGCGATAAGATCAAAAACGCATCTTCATGCCGTTTTTACCAATATATAAAATGATTCTTGGGCAAGGTTTAGGTATAGTTTGTTTTATTATCAGGGCGAGTTTTGTCTGCTGAACCCGCTATCTTAAAATAAAACAGCTAATTAGTTAGTTACTTGCCCGTAAACTTCCCGTTCAAATATTATTTGTAGTCCGTTGAAACTGTCAAGACCTTGCTAGGTCAATAGCGTAGTCATTTCTAAGAAAAAAAAACCGTTCAAATAGGTCCAGCCATTTCGGAGATTACCCGGAACAAATAAACAAACAGACATATCGACAGAATTAAAAAAAAGATGTTGATATTTGTAGCACCGCAGATATATATATACATCAAAAAGTATTTATTTCAATATTATATACACACACTATATTCTTATAATATATCACAAACCAAAAATTTGGAACAAAACTAACGTAGAATAAGTTTTTTGAGGAGTTTTTGGCGGTATTTCAATCTGTCATGTAGGGGATTTTGTATTTTATTCATAATCTTGTGTTATTTGACTCTATATTGTGTTAAATTGGCGGCGTTTTATATAATATTGTTTGTTTATTGTGCATAAGGGAAATGAATGAAAAATAATACCACGACGCATGAATTCTGTGGTCTTGAAAATTAAGAAGATAAAAATTTACGAAATATTATATAGAACATTTGGCGCTTATACCTTTACATTAACTTAGACATAGAAGAAAACTGGGTAGAAAATACATAAGAATTACCTATATTGACAACTTCAGAATTGGCAGTATGGATTAATTCCTTTGCCTGTATTGATGGACGCATATTATTAATACTAACCTTTTAGAATAGCAGCACAAAATATACTTTAAAAATGTTTGCGATAGCAACGTACTACATATAATAAAAATTGGAATTAAAAATAACGTACAATTAACTTTTGAACAGGAATACAAAATAAACCCTGTTAATATTTTCGATAGAATGTTATCATGTTACCATGGCAACGCATATAATACTGACACTGATGCAGCGGATGTTCTAAATATAGCCCGATTTTGAGACATTCTTCATTAGTGCTCCGCTTCTATTGGATTTAACGTGATGATATGTAGCCATCCTCGATAAAGGAGCTATCTAACACTAAAAGAAACACTCAAATCGGACCGGTAGTTCTTGAGATTAGCGCGTTCAACCAAACAAAAAACAAACAAACAAACTCTTCAGATTTATAATATTAGTATAGATTTGTAAATTGTTATAATAATTGCCTTTTGCCTTTCTAATAAATCATACCTATTTAATTTGTTTTAAGTAATTAAATCAGTAGGAAAAAGTAACCTTCTGATAAAGTTGTCATTTTAAAGTTTTCAACAAAATACATGAAAAATATATTATATTTTAAAGAAAATGAAGTTTTATTTCTGTGTGTGTGTTGAACGGGAATGATTTCAGATTTCAGATGTACATGCGCCCGGGACGTCGGAATTGGCCAGACTAAAATAACGAACGGACGTGCTCTGAAATCGTAAGGAATTATTTTTAAGTTCGCTCACTTCAACGAATACAGAACGATTTCGCGACTGATAAAAACACTACAATGGGTATACATGTGAAAATCTAACTTTGCTAAGTAATTATTTATCTGAAAATATTTTCTTTTAGTGCTGTTCTAATATGTCTAAATGTATAAGGGTTAGTATTTTGTTCAAGTTACTGTCTTAAAATGTTTAATCGATTCTAAAGAGATTTACTTGAAGGACTTTTAAGAATACTCTCTAGGCAACATATCATTATCCTTATTATGGAGACTAAGCAGCAATGAAAAAAAAAATATAGACTTTAACTTAAAATCGGTAAAAAGATTGTTTTTTTTTTATTGAAGCACGACATATTGACTGCACTACGCCTGATGTTAAGCATAGTACTTTTTTAATGATACGGCGACCACCGAGAGACAGATTGCCCATCGCCGGTCGCCGCTGTCATGCCGGCCATAATGACGAAAGTCACCCCGTACTGGATATGCACAGGCTGATCCCGAAACGTGACGCGCAGAAGCGAGTCACTATGACGGGCTTTTTTGCCAAATACATGGTGGTTGCGACCCAGTCAGGCTGTAATACCCTACTACCCCGCTTTCGCCATTGCCTCGTTCGTTATTAAGCAGGGTGCACCGCGTGCAGGTGAGGTTGGCTTGGGTGTCCTTTGTCTTAAGATGTTACGCGACACCCCTTATACCCCAGTCTTAAGAAATGCCTACTAATAAAATACCATTAAAAAAGGCAAAGGTAGTTCACAATTAATCTAGATAAAACAAATTTTAGTAGGTATAGTGATGTCGTGGACACCAACTAGTATAAAATATAGTAAACAGTAGGAAGCAATAAATGAAATACAAATAAATCACGAATATTAAAAAACAAAATATGACTTCAAAGAAAGAGCGACTTAAGGAATACTAGACAATAATATTACGTCACAACATGCTATCAATATCACTGAATAGAATAATTATCTCGCTAAAAATACTAGGCCCCTATTTCAAGTGAATCGTTCGTGTAACTTATCGAGATGAGTTTGTCGATAATATTATTCGCTTGACGTGGAATAAACACAAATATCACGGTGAAATTCACAAGGTTATTGAATATAAAGCGACAGATCTCGAAAATCGATTCGTTGAACTGAGCCGCCGTGATGGCTTTTTACAATACGCGATATTTTTGTTCGCAATTGTTCGATCAGTTACGTGGAAATTATATATAGAATAATATAATATGTATTACTTAAATCTAGGTATTAGATGATTAAACATTATTTAAACTATAAAATAATTATAATAAATCTGAAAAATAAAACCTAATAGAAAACTGTGACTTATTTTTTTTAATTGTTTCTTCGTTTAAAATAAAAACCGTTATAAAATGTAATAATAAGAGACAGTACATCTGGGTAAAGCGCACTATAATACCTATGTTATGAAGGCATTTAGAACCGTTGGATTGATTCTCTAATGAATTAATTCGACATATTTCATTCGTTTTCAGATGTTTTCTTCCGAATGAAAGATTTTGAATGAAAGGCAAAACGAATAGAAAGATTTATATCTGATATTAGCTATATACATTTTTCTCCAATTATATTTAGGTGCGCACCTTTATCGAAACGTATAGTTATTACTAGAAACACAGTTATATAAAAAATGAAAGTTAGTAGGCTCTTCCAGAAATTTTTATGAAGTGAGTCGTGACCACAAATTATATATTTTGAGTTTTTTTTATCAATTTAAACATATTAAATAAATCACTAAAAAGGTCAAGTTCCTAAGAAAGGTCTAGAAGATACAATGAAAATAGAAGCGATGGCCCGAATATATATAACCAGGAATCACAGGCTTCCTCTAATTAGATTTATACGCTTGGCCCTAATACTATGTAAATATGAATTAATTGTTGTATTATTTAAGTATTAATCATTTAAATCCAGATTAAGTATTATCTTTCAATTTAAAAAATACAATTGTCTGCAAAATGTTAATAAAATCAGAGATTAACTATTTCTGATAAATATTAATCACATCCCTTTACTTATATTGGCACCATAAACAATAACATCACCCGAGTACCATTTTGTATACAATTGACATGAATACTTACACGGTGTTATTACAAAAAAGTTAAATACGTATTAAATACTTGCTTTAAAATGGTTTCGTACTAAATGCACCGTGCTCGCCCGAAAGAAGTTCGCGTTATCCTTTTTTCGCAAGTCTAACCTAACCTAACCAAAGTGAGACAAAAGCGCAAGATGGCGAACATTCAGCAAGTGCGGTGTATTTAAAACGTAACCTTTTTAAAGCAAGTATTCAATACTTATTTAACTTTTTCGTAATAACACCGATAATGTTAAAAGGAACAAATTATTTCTCGATCAAATAATAACGTCGAATTAATTGACAATAAATTTGATTATTCTGTATTATACGACTCTGAAAGTAGAACATTTAATTGGACTCGTTTTTGCCGAACATTTACGTGATGTTTCGCAGTAACAGAAATATGTGTCTTAAAGAACTTGTCAGAATCAATTAATTAAGTCAAAATATATGTTCATATTATGACGTCACATTATTCTAGAAATCTATCAAAAAATGTATGTAATCTAACCTCAGCACTTCAAAAGGGCTGCATCTAATTGGCTAATTCTTTTTTTGTTATGTGTTAAGAAAATCGGGGAAAAAAACCCCTCACAATACAGCAAGTGCATGAGTAAAGCAGAAGATAGTGAAATATTCACAAATATTGACATAATTGACAGATCCGGTGGTTCAGTTGCCAATTCATTTCATTACGTAATGAAGATTTGCATTTATGTTCTTCATTAATAGAATCATGTGAAGCCGGAGCTAGCAACTAGTACACTATAATATTAACATAATCAGTAATTTACAACATTTAAGTATTTTTTGTTATATTAAAAATGAATTTCGATTAAAATAATACAATATATATTGGATAGGAAACTATTAAACTATAGAAGCCTCTTAGGTCAATCGTCAAGATTCGATCTTCGCAAATCAAATCTAAGTAAAGTTGCGGTATCATAGATCATCAGCTTCAAATTTGAAATTGGAACGAATAGAAGACCTCCGTAATGGAGCAAGTTAGATGAGGGGGCGGTAAAGAGGGCAAAGGGGTGATTTAGCTCTCTGCTGGAGTTTCGTCTCGCTTTGATGACAGTAAAATTTAAAGTTTGACTACATTGCTCATCTAAATTTACTTTAAATTGAGCAGAAAATACATTTTGTTGATGTTCGGGTACTAGAAATAGTTGTATGTTTTATATATTTTTTATTTTGAGGCAACTAAATAAAAGGGAAAGGTAGCAATTAATCGATACATATTTTTATCGATTTAACTTATTCTCGATTATCGTTATTAAAACAATTTAAATATTTAAACAGCGTATAAAAAATGATAACATATTTTAACCCGTTAACATCAGTCCAATGAACATCCACAACCTATTTTTGTGAAGTAATTGTATAAGAAGGTAAAAACTAATGTTTTTAATATAGCTAGGTAATATAAGTCCGGGAATTAATAACTATAATCATTATTTATAAGTAAGACTGGGCTGTTTTTAATATTGTTTCGAGTATCAAATAAAGGAAATGATATTAAAAAAGGGATCAAAAATATTAGTAGAAAATAGTAATAAAAATGCAATTATTTAAATAAACAAATGTAATTGTAAAACAAAAATGTTTTCAGCTATTTTGTAACTAAAACTTAAACGCACACATTTAAAATTATTTCACTTCGATTTGACTTTTCAAAACAATCTAGGTTACTTTTTTGACTGTACGTTGTGGCAGGGTGTTTAGAAAAATGCGATGTTATTCAGAAACTTCTATCATAGTTATTCTTCCTTGGTTAATATAGCAATACAATGTCTATTTTTTTTTTTCGAAATGACTACGCTATTGACCCAGCAAGGTCTTAACAGCTTCACCGGACCACCAAGGCGAGCGCTTAAGGTACTCAGCCGATTTTATTTTGGCAACCAGCTCAAGGGTGCACGGCACACCTCGGCTTGGCTGTTGCCTATTGCATGCAAAATCGCGACGTATCTTAGCTAACCTAGCTAACTATTAATATATGTATGAGTTATTGGAACGTATAAGTGTACAAGCATACACGCCTCAACAACCCCTTCACTTATTTAC
Organism: Antheraea mylitta; assembly: GCA_014332785.1. Classification (NCBI taxonomy): domain Eukaryota; kingdom Metazoa; phylum Arthropoda; class Insecta; order Lepidoptera; family Saturniidae; genus Antheraea; species Antheraea mylitta. The sequence goes on along the minus strand of JACEII010000021.1, from coordinate 4,896,955 downwards.
TATCGGAAAATTAGAGGTTTTTCAGTTCGATAAGGGGAAAAAATAAAACCCTTCCACTTTCATGTGTAAGCGTGTACGCGTGCACGTGTGTGGGGGTGATCGTGTAGTGTTGTAGCGGTGATGTATATTTGTGTGTCACCGTATCGCGCAAGCAACGCACTCCAGGGGTCCCTACCGAGGGAACGAACCTAGGCTTGAGCCGCTGCCGTGGGAGGCCTAATCAGGAAAACAATGTCTAACCATCCGTTACTATTACTCATAACTCGAAAAACGTTGGCTTTATAATTTTTTTATTCTAGCTCTTGCTATAATCTACCTAAGTAATGAAATACCTAACTAAAATCTATATTTTAATTATAATTTCCTTGGTTCCCGATTACTTTATTATAAAGAGGCTGCAAAACCTTCTGTTTGCAATATAACATACTATACATTATACTAACCATAATATAAAAACTGCTTAATTTATTGCATGAGACTAGAATCTTCTCGTTTAAATAAATGAATAAAGTGAGGTGTTGCAAGAAATATTTAATAAAAAAAGCAATATGGCCTATTAACCCTTATAAAACAAATCAAATAACAATAATCTTTGTAAGTAGTTCTTGCGAGTAAAGCCACGAACACAATTAACTCTTTAATCATCTCATAAAGTCATGAGAATTTAAAAGTTCATATTCTAATAATGTGCATCAGAAATCCTACAAAGATCCAGTTACCAAAATTAACATATTAGAAGTTGAAATAGGCTGTAAGGTCATTTTCACTGGTACAAAGTAATTATTTTAAAACTTGTCAAACTACAGCGCCAAATATTTTGTACAACTTAAATTACTCTTGTTAGATACGAACCATTGAATGAGCGCCACCCTGCGGCGAAGAGCTGAAGCTTTTCAATGGTTGTTTTACGACCTACGGTTTCCTCAGTGTGCGTGAAATGCGTTACGCACACGACGTTTATTTTGTGCGTGTTGAATATTTTATGTACCTGTGTACGTTCCAATAAACGACGGTTTTGAGTTTGTAGTGGTACCGCGTAATTGTTGTCCACTGGTTAGATAGATGGCATTAGGTGTAACGTTAGCAAACGCCTACGCGTTATAAATATTTGGTATATCGAGACACTCACCAAAAATATTGCTGTCAGTCCGGCTTTTTCACACGTTTCAGTAAACATATCTGGACAATATTCGGACGGAGGCACGTGCATTTTAGGAACGAATTTTGGCTCACGAGGGCAAAGTAGGAGTTTAATTAAAACCGTAGAGACGTGCTGGCCAACGCGTGGTTTCCTCATAACTGTGATAAATTACGTTTATATTTTTTTCATTGACGAAATAAAAAACAAGCTGCGTCTAAATGTAGAACGAAACTGCATTGGTCATTGTTTAGTTTGCCAATTTATACGGGTCGGTTACACTTGTGAGTTTTATTGATTCATTACCGATAAAGAGAGCCATAATAGCATTTATGGGTAAAACTTAATAGCGATATTCTGCACAGGTTTACACTTCGTTCACTAGGTTAGGAGAATGGACGAAGCCTGGACAATAGTAACTAAATGACTACTTTTTTACCTAATCTAATAAAACATAAATATTTATACATAATAATATACCTACAACAAATAAATGAACAAGAATGTATGTATCTAAACCCGTATTGTCCAACAACATATCTAATTTATACCTGCATATAGATAAATTGATATCACTATAGTTACCAGCACATTTGCTATTTCATGGAAAATAATACTTAAATACTATAAAATGAAACATGCATAATCTCAAACTGTCTAGAACAGTGGTAAGTTCTCAATCTTTTTTTTAAACGGGTCACAAATGTTACACCCATGTTGTCGCGTTGCGCAAACTACAAATATTTAGATATTAAATAAAGAAACGTAATTTCAAATCAACAACGTATTAATGTTATAAAAATGGTTTTCCAATAAAACAAGCTTGGTGTAACCCTTATAAAGTATAACGCATTGCGGTAGGGTTATCTGGGATTTATTTAATTTACTCAGCGTGCTCATAGTATTTTTATGGTCGCGAGATTTAAAATAATTGAAAATAGAGTATAATCTGGTGAGCTAACTACAAAGACCCAGCGGGCTGCAAGTGGAGTATATCTGGTCTAGACGTTGCATCAATTTCGAATTAATTGCTTCTCGTAACTACATGTAGGTTGTCTTTTATAATATGCAATAGCTGATACACTTAACTTTGTCTGTGTTATCCTGATCATGAGCACTACACCGTTTGCCCCACTTTTCCAAGGGAAAAAAGTACACATCGTTGAACGCATATTTATTATAACTATGGTAGTTTTTATTTATTCAATTAGCTTTTGAACGTCAAAAGTACCTACCACTTATTGTCACTTACTAGGTACTTACAACTTTTAAATTTCCTTTGACATAGGTACTTATTCTTAATCTTATCCATTATATACTACATACATATCTAAAATACGCGTGTCTGCTACATGTAATATTTTCTCATCCGTCTCTTTTGTGGTACAGCACTCGGATCCATGTAACGACAATTACTATATCTATATACTTGCCATATATTACAATTAATCTTTCAGACGCGATTCTACAAGAAATATTCAGCAAACATACTTTCATGCTGTTAATAGGTAGGTAGGTTTTTTTTATATCATAGGAGGTAACCAAATAGGCAGATCACCTGATGTTAAGCGATCACCGCCGTCCATAAATACTAGCAACACCAGCGGAGTCGTAAGTGCGTTGCCAGCCCATGTTTAAGGGGCTGGGGCAGATGGGCGTTGGGGATAGGAGAGGTAAGAGGGACAGAAGAGGGGAGGGGAGAGAATAGGAAATGGGCCACCAGCTCTCTCACTAACCGAATGAAAAGCAACAATGCAAGCACTTCCTTTACGTCGGTTTTCTGTGAAAGGGTGGTATTACCCCGATCGAGCCGACCCATTCATCTTAAAACTAATAATAGCTTCAGCGTAGCTCTGCCACCCTGAGATTACTACGTACCTACTTACATGACGATGTAATCCAAGATGATAAAATTGCTAACCCTTGAGGGACTGGCTATCAGATGCAGCTACTAGCTACTACTATGGTTTCATTGCAATATTTTCTTTTACCGAAAGCTCCAACTAATATGCATACAAAAATACTACCTTCATACGTACACTGTTATAAGTCATCTTTATTCACAAACGTTTCAAAAACCGTTTAATACCGACGATCAGCTTTTCCAATCTTGATAAAACCATTCACCAATGATTTTTCAATCGAGATCTCTTGATTAGCTGTTCCCATCAACAATGGGTACACCTTATCGTAACTATTTATCGAATTTAATATGCGTAGAAAGTTGGCTATGTTATCGGCACATATCGGACTGGGTGCTCCATTTCGTTATCGCACAGTTTTCAGCTTGGAAATTGTTATTGTGTTAGGTATATGGGCTACGGAGATTAAATTAATACGAAACAAATATATATTCTTATGAAACAAAAAATTTCAAGTAATTATTACTTTGCTGTTAGGTATGCCTCAGTATTTGACGTAATGATACAAAATCATTCCCCTCTTGAAATAAACTCGGAGAGTAAAACATCATTTAAATACAACATTCAATCCGAGTGTTTAGAACTGTTTTAAGTAACTAATTAGGTGTAAAACATATACATATGTAAAGAAGTGTCTGTGTACTTATTAACACGCGTTAGAAGTTATACTTCTTTGGCGTAACAAGATAAAATTATTTTCAAAAATTTTATCTTTCGCCTTATTCTACGTTTGTAGAAAAAATGATACGAAAAATTGAAAAAAGGTATTTAATACATTGAAAATTTTAATGCAAAGAAATACAAAGAAAAAAAAGTCGGCTATAGCTAACTTAAGGGTGTCGGTTTTTCGTGACGGTGTGCGCGCGCACCGTGAAATTTATTCTCATTATTTTTCCATAACGCGCAAAAAGAAGTATAACTTCAAAAAATGTTTACTTGTATTAAATCATGGATAAAGAAAATCGCAAATATATAGGCTCACGCAGTATATATAGGCTATATTAACTTTTTTTTTTTAATATTATAGGGGGCAAACGAACAGACAGGTCACCCGATGGTAGGTGATCACCGCCGTCCATAGACACTTGCAACACCGGAGGAGTCACAAGTGCGTTGCCGGCCTTTAAGTAAAATGTACGCTCGCTTCTTGAAGGTTTGCAATTCATAGTTGCTTGGAACACCGCCGCTGGAAGTCGATTCCACAGGGTCGCAGTACGAGGTAGAAACGACCTTGAAAACCTCACCGTAGAAGAACTCCATTCATCGAGGTGGTGTGGATGAAATTTAAGTTTCAGGCGGGTAGTACGATGGTGGAATGTAGCGGCAGGTAAAAGTCCAAACAATCACAACAAACAAGTACATGTCTTTATACCTACAGATTTGAATGAAGCAACATGTATCAACCAGAAAAAATACATCTATATCTACCCTTAAAGCATTATGACTTATGTTATCATAAATGGCAGAACCTTGTTTCAGGAACTGTATTTAAAATTATAAAATGTTAATATAACATCAGGGGCATCTTGCTTGAAGCCGCCAACGAAAAAAGGAGGTTCGGAATTTGTTCATACTTAGCCTAATTAGTACTTCCAGTAGATATTAATCTGATAACACATTTTTTTTCTATGATGTTCATTTGTCAAGTTATTAATAGTCAGTCAGCAGCAGTCATATTAAAATATTCGGATTTTTTAGAAATAATTTTACCAATTGAATAAATTTACAAATAATAAACCTAGCGATTACAGTATAAATGTAATCAGTCTTTTCAAAAATAAAACCATGCAATCTTGAAAAATCTTTTTTAAGGAACAAAGCTGAGTGTAAACTTGTTAAAACGGAATTTCATTTACTTAGACGATAGTCCAGTGAAGCTCTTAAGACCTTACTAGGTCAATAGCGTACCTAGTCAGTTCGAAACAAAAAATTCAGATGAACAGTTTCTAATTCTTTTTTATATTAACATATACTTTAACATAATACACAATAAAGTAGTTCTTTTCCAAACCAAATAAAATCGGCTGAGTGCGTCTTAGTGGTCCGGTGAAGCTGTTCAGACCTTGCTGGGTCAATAGCGTAGTCATTTCAAAAAAAAAAGATCGTGTCTGCAAATGAAAAAATGTCAATGAATGTAAATACATGTCGCATTAAGTTGACATCTGTCTCTTGCCTAGATCGGTTGGATTGTTAGATATTACGATAAAATATTGATATTAATTAACATGTATAAATTGTGTATAAGCGTTTGTGAGGTCTAAACATTATTTAGGATAGGTATCGTTAAAAGTAATAAAATGTAAATAAATAAGTATACGTCTAAACACAGGTATTAGTGGGAAGAAAAAATAGACAAGAATTTTGTGAAAATGTAAGCCGACTATGTATTTTTTACTGTCGTAGAATGTGGATAAGTCACTGATAGATCAAAACAAAAACAAAACAATATCAGAAAATTCGTAATGGCTTGACATCATAGTTATATCTTTATAACTACCTATAAGTAATTCTTCTTGTACCTAAGACATAGTGCTGCAAGTCACCTTTATTTTCACAACATTTTCAGTATTGATTCGTAATATAATTATAATTTATTTTATTAAAATAATGTAACTGGGTGAATCTTAACGAGAAAGAGTATTTAATACAAATACCTGCTATTAGTTTGTATGTAAGCTATTTCTATGACAACGATAAAATAAACTGGTGATAATTGTGCATGTCTTTAAAGCTATAAAGGGGAGAGAATTTTAAGGGTGACTGCTAAAATACACCGATAATTGTATTGCGAAATATTTCATTAACAGTACAGGATCGGTTCCTATTTGTAAATGTTTACATGAAGATCTTCAATATAACTTAACTAAATATTGAGACGCAATTACTAGTTATCTGAATACACATTAATCTGGATTGGAAAAGCAATTTCCGAGACACCGGTTAAATTTAGAAATCCGCATGCTTAATAGCACTAAATATAAACTAATTTATAATTTCCACTGAAACATATTGTGTTCAATGAAAAGTTAAAGTACACACATCAATTTGTATACACTCATTTAAGTAAATAATGCTTTTAAAATAGAAATTCTTTCATTACCTGTTTTATAAAATCAACATTTTCATTGCTGCCTATCCTATTTGCATACATTCTCACGTAATACCCGAGTGTTGAATAACGTACATCAACGGTTCTGAGGGTCATCGGAGCTGAGCTGCGACCTCAGCACCTCAGCTGATCGGCCGCCGTTAAATCTTTACAACCTATGACGTCACAGTCTTTTTCTTCAAATGATTTACAACTTGGCCATAAACCCTACGCAATAACTGTACCGATTGTTTAACAGTTAACCGCAATGTTTAAACCCTTTCTAGGTAGTCCGTTTTGAGTTCAGTTTTTGCTCCAGTTTCGTATATTGTTATTTAAAATTTTTACTCCGGGAAGTCGTTAAGCTGTTGTGCAATTTTATGCAAAAAAGGGTTGACTTTCGGAATTCTGGACAATAGTTCTTTTGTGATGGATTCATTTGCTGTGAGATAATATAGGACGCAATTTACATTACTCTATAGTGAGGTTAGTAAACGGTACAAAAATATAAAAATTGTGTAGTAGCTATTATTCGAATTACTTTGTCATTACTTAGATTTTCACAATTGTATTTTATAAGTAACAAATATATTTACATAATACAATAACTTTTAAATGTAAGTGTAAAGTTATATAGGTAAACAAAATGTATAGGTTTTGGCCATTTTCGGAATTCCAAAGTGTAAGCACGCACTTTCTTCGTCTCAAGGAAAGAATGTTAAGCTAAAGTTCATTTTAGAATAAATACATCGTAGATTTTGTATTTAAGAATGTAGATAATTTTAAGTAGCAAATATGTTTAGAGCAGGTACGATGTTTAGAGTCTTATTAGGGAAATAAATAATTATAAATAAATAATTATGAATATTATTATGTAAATTGGTAAAAGTAGTCTTATATATTTAATTACATCAACCTTTAATATTACTTTTTAAAACCACGCTGAAAAGAAAACTATATAGCTACGTGTTAATGTAAAGAAAAACAAACTAAAACTCAAGGGATGCAATTAGATACCCTATAATACACAAGGAAAAACATCTATAAAAATGACTATTTTCAAATAATTGGTCGTAAAACGACATAATTGAATAGTAGGTGTAGCAAAAAAGAAAATGACTGTACATTTATCGACATCGTAGGTTGAAACAAACAAAAAAAGTTTATCCATATATTTTTTATTTTGATATATAAATCATATTATGATTTATAATTAAAACCGGTTCAATAAAAACATAATTGTGATCCTTTACAATACTATTGCGATTATATCTGTACAGACGTGAGATTTTAACTTAATAATTTGAGTAAAATGTAGGTATGTTTTATATGAATATATACATTGAAGTAACTTACAATATTTATTATTTAAGGCGGGTTAAGTGTTGGAAACATGCGCTGGCTACATTGTTTTCTAGTCGAGGCGGCGCGCCGATGACGCTTCTTGAACATATTTTTTGTAGTGCTCCAAATATATGTATGCATAGTGTTTGTCTGCTCACATAAATCATGAACTCGTTACAATTTACGAGCTCGGTCGGGCGCAGCACCGCGATTGGAGCTTTAATTTTAGGCCTTCACTCAGTGATAGGATTAAGCGTTGATTTATTTTTAGCACTGTGTAAATATCGAATCGAAATAAATTTACTTACTCAACGCCTCAATGCTTTATACAAACATTGACTACAATATTTGCGCTGTAAATTTTCAATCGAAGGATTTCTTCAAAGATGTGTTAACATAATTTAAATTAAAAGAAGTTAATCAGAATATAGTATTTTTTATCAGCCATACATTTATTATTGGACGTTATGAATTGATTTAGTTTTTTACTAAACCGGTCAGGAATCTCTAAAAATGATGTTACTAATTTTAATTTGTAAAAAAAATATTGTTTATCAAATATATTTAAAAAATATACCCCAACGAAACAGAAATGTTTTAAATTTATTTATAGCCTATGTTCACACAAGTACATGTAATTTACCTATGTATTTATATGTATTCATTTTTACGCAGGAAAATTATAGTAACTGGCTTTGGATCCTGGGAATCTTAGTTTATACAAGTAGTCTACGCCGCAAAAGAGATATAGATTTTCAGTTCTTGATAAGCCTTAGTATAATAACTTGGATTGTTATTATAGGTATATTCACAGTAAATATAGTACAGTAACTTTGTCTAGAATAATAGGATAGAAATTAAAAAAAAACATTCTATATACTTTAATAATCGTGTTCCTGTTCTATACTCTATATAGGTATGTATAGTTTTACTATTAACGTATTCCATGCTCTCGAGAATATCATACCTAATAAATGTATATTGTAGGCTATACATACTTATAACCAAAGAAATATAGAATTAAAAATACTATTGTAACTAAAATTCTTGGCCTCGATCTGACATAAATATTCGTATATATCTATAAATTCGTATCTAAATTAATAAAAAGGTCAATTTACGCTATATATCTGTCATTGCAGACTATAACGACTGTTGTCGTGAATATGAATCAATGGAAGGGAAAGCGCCCGATGAGACATTTTAAAACATAGATAACGCTCAAAGTTTCAAAATTGTAAGCTACATCCACGTAGTGAAAGATATTTAGCGTCTATTCAAAGTGTTTAATTATGTGTTAATTGACATTAATGTTCGATTTTAGTTTTGGACATGTCAGTAGTCTTGTTGACTTTTATTATTGTATATGCCTACTCTCTGAATACAATATAGTTAAGGAAGTATATATGCTATCATTCTTCTATAATACATAACCAGAAAGATAGGTATTAAAAGTCCAATTATAATATAAATTATAATAAATCTTGGCGTAGTTTAATGAATTCATATTAATTATTATTATTATGCAGTACTGCAATGCAAATATTTTTCAACAAATAGTTTTTTTATTTTAAGAAACTTGTATTTAATAAAATGTTTAAAAAAATAATTCAATATTTCGTATAATATATCACTACATTATATTTTCAATTATATACTATATATACCTACCTTTATAAATGGTATATTTATTAATGACATATCTTCAGTTCTCGTCAATCTTTTTGGCTGCTCTGAATATAGCTGTAAGTTCAAACTTACGCGTTATATAATCACGAGCTACAAAACACATATAACATATTATTATAGTACCCTAACATTAACATTTATTTATTCTTTAATTGTCTAGATGCTATAGAAATAATATAATACGTATTTGTACCTAAATCTGTGTTCTGCAGGATTATACATTAAAAGCATTTACCAATAAATTATACAAATGTGTGTTAATAAACACAAAAGAATAACAAACATGTTATTAAGTTTCTATCGCATTATAATATTATGTAATATTACCGTAGATTGTTATTAGGTATCGAGATTTGTTATTTGTTATTATCAACAGCTCTGTTCTATAAACAATTTACATAGCTAATGACAATTAGTCAGTGACATTAACTATTAATTTTATGAGACCTTCAAGTTCTGCTGCCAATACGTTACATAGGCGATATAAGATAGTTTTTTAAAATTAATAAAATTAAACGTTAGTAATTTGTGATAAAGTTATATGTCGCTACGAAATAAGATATAGAGTATCTTATCTTTACGATTGTTAAAATCATTTTTAGAAAATGATTTCATAAACAATCTGTAATAACTAGCAGTTATCTAGTGGTCATGATTCTACCATAATGAGGGGTACAAAGTTTTACTATACATGTTAGTACACATACATACATCATCAGTAGTCCTGTTTTTTTTCATGCATTATGTAGTTAATCTATCATATTTGGGTGAAAAACAAATATGTACATCGTATATGTGTTTTTTTATATCAAACGAACAGATGGGTCACCTGATGTTATGTGATCACCACCGTCCATAGACACTAGCAACACCAGGGGAGTCGCAAGTGCATTGCCAGACTGTATATGGGTGAGGGCGGGGGGGAAGAAAAGGAAAGGAAAGGGGGAGAGAGAAATTGAGATGGGTCACCGGCGTTCTCACTGACCGAACGAAACACAATGTGTATGTCATATACATTTTCGTAAAAAAATGGTGTATCGTAATGAGATAAAACAGAGTTCAAATTAAAATTTGGTAGGTATACGAATAACACGCAACTAAGTCTATAATAATTATCAGAAAATGTCTTTCGGTACTAGGTTTTTATTAGCAGTTTTAAAAATTATCTCTATTACAGTATAGGTAATTATATTTATCGTAATGATAGTCCAGAGAAACTTTCATCGCTTCGCCCATGTAATAAAACATATACCTAATCACTTTCAAGGGCTTTAAGCGGCCATGACCCGTCGTGAGTGGCGGTCGGGGGATATAACATAGCTATTGGATGCATAAGCATCCACATACGAACGTAAGATAATGACGTCTTGTTCAGCATATCATTTCAGTCTAGTGAACAGACTAATCCACGGGTCAACGATCTGAAGAGCACATTGGTGACGTCTCACCTCTCAAGTGTTGAGACTGCTACGTATTTTCTTTTATTTGAGCATAACGCTATATATACCAGTGCTATATATAACACATTCACTCTCAATAACTTTCGTAATATTGTTGCGTTTAGTTTTATTACAATCCTGATAAATGGATATCTTATTATTATATGAATAAAGATTTAAACTATTTAATTTTTATTCTATTTTAAGAGAGCGGGGGATTAAAATATCCCTAGTAACTAAATGTAAAAACTATGAGAATAATAGTATTGTAAAGAATGCTTTAAGTGCTTAATCTTCAAAGAAATATATAAATAGGAAACTGTGTTTTTTTAAACTGGTTTTAATGTTTGTTAAAGATAACAACAATTAATATTTAATTTAGATAATTGAATAATGCTTTTGACATTTACTTATCTAAACTATTTGACTACTATTGGTAACGGAATTAAACACATCAACAGTTTGCGTGTTACCGCTAAAGTGTTTCAACTGCCATCGAATTAATGGCGTATCTAAATAGGTACTTAAACTAACTTTCTAGTTACTGGTATGTAATTATTTAGCTCGTTGACCTTATCAATCAGGTGTGCCTTGAAATTCTTATTATACATACCTACTTACGGCACCTACTTCATTCGAGTAAATTCACTCTCATTTAAATACTAAGTATTTATGGGTGTATTGACGTCATTACTTAATTACAAGAAGTTTTTTTTTCTAACTAACTAAGCTATTGACCTAGCAAGGTCTTAACAGATTCACCGGACTACTAAGGCGAGTATTTAGGGCACTTAGACGATTTTATATGACAACTAACTCAAGGGTGCACGACACATCTCGGCTTGGGCTGTTGCCTGATACGTGCAATTCGCGACCTATCTGAACTGACCTAACCTAAGTATTTATATATATGAGTTGTTAGAACATATATGTGTACTAAGCATACATACCTCAACAACTCTTATATATATTTTGAATTCGATAATTTTCTAAACTATTTCATTTCGATAAAGGAAAGAAACAAAACCCTTTAACTTTCATGTTTGAGCGTGTATGCATGCACGCGTGTGGAGGTGATGTGTGTAATGTAGTAACAGTGATATAAGATTTTGTGTCACTGTATCGCACGAGCAGCTTACTCAAGGGCTCGACGCCGAATGAACGGACCTAGGCTTGATCCGCTGCCGAGAGGGGCCTAATTTGGCGACAAGAAGCTAATACAGCTTTTGGTTTAAGATATTATAAAATGTTATTTATACAAAGGTATAAAGGCGTAGAGTCTGCGTGCATGGGTATGACTGCAGGAGAACTATTGCCACTCTAATTTCTGTCACAAAGTGATGTTTGCAGTTCAAACGGTGCAATTGAAAACACCCACGGGTACAAAAAGTGTTCAACTCAATTCAAAAGAGTAACTTATAATAACTAGTATCAGAATTGCGATCCATTTGAGGTGAGTTACACAAAGCTATAGGCTGTAATTACCTTCAAAGTAAGTAGATTACAGGTTTATAAAAAATATTTACCTCTAATTTGTGTTTTCAGTGCTAATGATAATATGTAAATATTTTTATAATATGGATTCTCAACCGATGCTTGTACGTTCCGTGTCGATATTTATTTAAAACAACACGTACATTTCTAATTATAACTATTCAGAAATTGTCTAAAGAAAAATCTTTCTTAGTCAACTCAAAACTTATTCCAATATAAATTGCTTTACTTGGTTAATATGTAACCCGTGTTCAAGCAAAATCGCATATTTTTAGATTGGTGTCTGAGAAGTATATAATTTTGTGTTTTATGTATATATGCTTAGAGATGAAATTCCAACAACTTATCTTCAGGGGTTAGATAATGGGGTCATTTGGCCAAAGCGACGTGTAACTCGAGGTATACCTACTCCCAACATACGCATAGAGGCGTGTTCAGAGAAGTGACAGAATATTGACATCGTGTATTTGTCATTATCGTGTACACTGCTTACTATGAAATAAATTTGGACTCGTATCTTAATATCCGAATTAATATACGAGAAACATTTATATTTCAATTATCTAAAATCAAACGGAAAGTGAAAATTTGTATGCAATATTTTCGCTGTTTAGGTGTAAAATATAGGCTTAAACGATTGGCTCTCATATGCAGCTTTCTAAATATATTGACTAGCTTAGCCCCGCAATTTCACTCTCGTCTAAGTTTCCCATACTCAGCTCTCCAATATACCACGCTGTAATACACGGTCCGCCTATAATTACTGCGCACTTACATGAGGTACATTTTGATATAAAGTTTTTATGGTAGTTCCTTTGTCCCCAGAGATCGTAGTATGATCAAATAAAAAAGAAGTGTGTGTGTACTTATGTACACGCGTTAGAAGTTATACTTCTTTGGCGTAACAAGATAAAAATCTTTTCAAAATTTTTATCTCCTGCCTTATTCTACGTTTTTAGAAAAAACGACACTAAAAATAGAAAAAAGGTATTTAATACATTGAACGTTTCAATAGAGAGAAATACAAACAATAAATACAAAGAAACAAAACTATAGCTAACTTCAGGTTGTCGGTTTTTCGTGACGGTGCGCGCGCGCATCATAATAACTTCAGGGTGTCAGTTTTTCGAGACGGTGTGCGCGTGCATTGTAAAATTTACTCTCATCATTTTTCCCTAACGCGCCAAAAGAAGTATGACTTCAAAAATGTCTTGAGCGTGATAATATTGCTACGTACAGATTACTTATTTAAAAAAGAATAGACAGCGACTCGAAAGTTATATCGATTAATAATAAATTTGTACTAAATAATGGATCTTTATCAGTAAGTGTATACCATATTTTAGAAATCATTTGTAAAAAATAGTGCTAATGTTAAAAGAATAGTATGTTCTGCTCTTGAAATATAAGCAAAGTTTGTTTTACATATTATCTACATATTTATAATCTCACTGGAAACTATTTCCTTTCACATTATTGTTATATGCTCATATATCTTACGAGTGAAAACGTAAATGTAATTACACTATAAAAGCCAATCATCAGTTTGTTAACGCAAAAGTTATTTCAAAGAATTCGAATAGTTTAGTTCAGTTTACTAGGAAGTCGATGTAATATATCGTATGTTTTACTAGCAGTGTATAACAGTGTACGCTATCCTCAGCTTTCAAATATTGGCCGGACCGCCATTACACACCGGATCGGTCTATTCGGCATAGCCCGCCCATTACGTCACAGGGCCGTAACCCGTAACCGACGCCCGGATAGACTCACGATCAGTTAATGAGGGAATAAGAATTTTGGGATGTTTCATATTATGCTCACTCTACTAAATTAGTTTAAAACTTTTTGTTTTATAATAAAAAATATATTACATGTATATAGTTACATCCATTAGGTAATATGTAAATAAATAATGAAATACAGTTTATTGATGCTGAATCACGTCAACACTACTAAACTTATCAACATAAAACTAAGACCGTTCGATGTAGAATTTTCTGTAGATATTTGCAGGTTAATTAGTTTATAAATTTTGTTGACTATTTGCCTTTTTTTGAATTAAAACATTATTTAAGGCACATCGAAGCGAGCGGGTATCAGATAGTTTAGGTATTTGTTCACATCTTTATGACATGTTTTTCTGGTGTTTTTCATCACGTTAGGTTATAAAAAAGGAGTAAACAGAACTTTAAATATCATTATTTAAATTACTTTCAGGTCCATTTAATTCTACAATCATTACACAGATTAAAAAAATCCCCTGCCACGTTTGTCTGTCTGTCTGTTCGCGATTAACTCAAAAACTACTGAAATGATTTTCTTATGGTCATCAGTGGATAAAGTGACTCATAAGAAAGGTTTTAGTATATAATTTGTCAAATGGTGTCATAAAATAATGCGTTAAGATACGTATAAATAATATAAAATATATATAAAGGTATAGTTAAATATATATTGCGTATAATATACTAAGCTTACGTTTAAAGTTTAGTAACCTTACTAAATTTGAGCAAATTATTTTATTATGGATACTATTAATTCGTTTATATTTAAAAGTTTTAGTATTTATCGAAAAAACATGAAATAGAAAAATTCACTAAATTTTACCTAACCTACATGCATCTTAACTATATTTAACCCTAATTTGCAATTTTAACCCATCAAAAAACAGCTTCTGTGCATAAATTAGGTATTAGAATACATAAGTTAGTCGCTAGCTATCTAAATTAATTGTGTGTGAATTATTCAATACATTAACATAGTTAAATGATTATTTTTGTATACCTATAGTAAAAATGTTATCAGTTTCTATGATTAAAAATGAGGTGGAGTATGTTTACTACTTTTATTAATTACAATATCATCAAAAACAGAACTTGTAAAAAAAACAAATCTCGCAACTCAACTCTTCTACCATAAAAAGTTGTGAGATCCATGTAATACCAAGTCGGTTACTTTATTAAATCCCTACTTAAGGGACCTCCTGTCTTAAGTTATTACGTAATTAACTAATCTAACAACATCTTATATCTATATCACTATTAAAAATCTTTTATGTTTTAAATAAAATAGATTGACTTGGGCATCACATGAAAACATTAATATATCTCACAAATTATATATAATATACTAAAAAAAATTGTTTATTGTGATTATCAATATATTTTATTTAAAAAATATTTAATATTGATATGGTTACTGTAAGTTGTTGTTAAGTTAGCTAATTACGTAATAACTTCAGACAGAAGGTCCCTTAAGTAGGGGCTTAATTATACATTTTTCTTTTTGCGTACTTTCTACTTCTTGAATACCAACAATGTATCTACACCTATTATTCCATTATATTGTTCATACCACTGATTCATTAACTGCAAATGCAAATTTGTAAATCTGTATATTTATAGGGGCTTACAAAGTTATTTATGCAGTTAGTATAGCTAGAAATCTGAACCGAAATTACAAAATATTTTAGTTTTTCCTTTACTTATATACGAAATACTAATTGTATTCTAAATTTAAAGCTTCTATGTCTGCTAGAAGTACTTTAGAGTTTTGATGATCGGTCAGTGAGTGACAAAATTAAGAGATTTTCACTAGTTGTAATGCATAAACTACTGGTTCAAATTGAATGAAATACATGGTATTTATAGAATACTTTCTAGACTACTGAAACTTCAGACTTCTAGTTTTATTCACAACGAAATTATAGGGTGTTGAAAATGGCCTGAATTACAGAAATACATGTCATTATAAGAAAAATAGATTTAGCTATTATTTCAAATCAAAGTTATTTCACTACCTAACATTTTCAATTCCCTTTCAGTGTGACTGGTTCAGAATTAAAAAAAAAAACTAAAAATACTTAATACTGTTTTAGATTTATATATAGGTATGTATGTCAATATTAAATTTATAAATGTGAAATTGCTAGTTTGAGATACTGAAAACGTATATAAGTTATTATTAATTCATCAAACCAAACATATACAGTACACGTTACAGATATTATTATATCTATAAGATTATTCTATATATGATTTTGTATGTAAAGACTAACAAAATCAAGTCATTCTAAAGATACTTATATATTCATTTGTGAACCTACACAACATACATATATAACATACGTTACAACCTGCACCTTCTTAAAACTTATTCGTCATCTACTCATTATGATCTAAAAAAAACAATAATTACTTAATAAGACAATTTTATAACCTACATTTTTATTTTTTTATATTTCCTACTTAAAGATATCATTTGAACAAAAGAATTTCAGGCAAATAGAACACAATACGTACCTATATTTGTTTAAATAATTGACACTAAACATAAGTGGTGTTATTAAAGAAAAGTTAAATACGTATTAAATACTTGCTTTAAAAAGGTTTCATACTAAATGATCCGCGCTCGCCTGAGGCAAGTTCGCGTTATCCTCTTTTCGAAAGTCTACCCTGGCCTAACCAAAGCGAGACAAAAGAGCAAGATGGCGAACATTCAGCGACTTCGGCGCATTTAAAACATAACTTTATTAAGGCAAGTATTAAGTACGTATTTAACTTTTTTATGATAAAACCGAAGAAATTTGTGTTAAGGCTTAAAATAACCTGAAAGAAGTACTTAGAGAACTTGACTACATAGATCAGTCATCGGTCAATTAGTGTGGGGCCTTACACCAAACATGTCGTAAATTAACCTTCACACAAACACAGTTAATGAGTAAAGGCAAACACAACATTCAAGTGTGAAGAGCACTTGTACCTAATAAGGGATCTGATCGAAGTTCTCCTGATTGTTTGGAGATTGACGATATTCCCGCTCCGTATTTATTTTCGTACGTCACGAATGAAATACGTTCATGTTGTTTGCGACAACACGACGTGTTCTCACAGCTCTTATTTGACACGGCTTATCGTTATGTTTTTTGTTATATGATTTATTTGATTATCCAGAACTCTTAATATTTCTAAATTCGAATTGTGGTCACAAAAAGTTGTGGTCGACTATAGAATAACAATTTTAATTATAAGTGCTTTATGTGCGTTATTTTGTCAATTTTTCACAGTTTTTTTGTCCTTTGTATATGGCTTTTAATTTAAGTTTTAGTAGCCCCACTATAGACCAGTGATGAATAAAGATATATTTAGGAAACCTAATCGATAATTTGGAAAAGAGCTGCAGTTAGTTATCGTGAAAATTAAACCTTTGCCTTAAATGACTTCGTACCTTGAAGCTGGAAAGCAGATAAATACACATTATGTTATTTAAAATTATAAGAATTTGTTCAAAATTGTAAAAACCTAAACATTTTGAACATAAATGGATAAACTTCGTAACAATGTATTTACATGCATATGTGTCTGCAATTTCTAAAGTAATACAATCTTCAAAATAAACAAAGCAATTGTTAAAACCGTCTTCATTCGTTGTTAAAAAGTTCCTAGACGTATCGAGATAGTGCACAAATTACCTAACTTTATAAATGTAGCCATTTTAAAAAGAACTTTAAAATACATTCGCCACTCTCTATTTCTACACACCGTGTCTAATAATTCAAAAGGACAAGGAGTGTCTACGTATGTTGGTTGTATATCTTTAAGAATATCTGTTAGACAAACACAGGCGAGCGGGTGATCTTGGAGGAAAGAGTGGGGTGGTGTTTACTACGCTCAAGGGAGGTAAGTGAAGAAATGAAACTGGCAGATATTTCGGCGATGTGTCACACACGTGTAGGTAAAGCTTGGCTTGCAATGAAAGTTTTGCGAGGTTTTTCCACTTTCGAGAGGGCCGGAATAAAGTAAAAGACGAATTGTGTAGCTATGTACCTACATATATGGTATATATTTTATATTTACGCTGGCATAAAAACCCTTTCGTTACTTTTCCACGGCGAGGACATATCGTCTTGCTCTGATGAAATATAAAATTGGTTTAGTTTTATACCCACCGATTTATTTTATACATTATATTATTAATTTCATTATTCTTCATATGGTTGATGCTAAAGTTTCTGATGATGTATCTATAAACACGTTTTATATAGAATGAACAAAAGATGATCTGGTACGTATAGTTAATGTTTAAGAAAAATATAATTCGTGGAGATAAGGCTAGTCGTAGTTACAGTTAGATCTGATAGCTTGAAATATTCCAGATAAAATGAGTAGGAAATTTTACCTAGAATTTTCATTTAAATAAAGATGCTATGTATTATTAGTATTTATACCAAGAAAATCCAGCATTAAAATGAAATTTATGATACTCTATTCCACACTGCATAGAGGTTTAAAAATTATGAAATAGATATATACCAGCATAGTGAAGGTCAAGAAATTGCACCTTCTGGAAGTAACCGATTTAAAATAACTGCATTAAATAGGTCACCTATTGATTATGTTATAATCACCTGATTTAACATCGGGCTACGAATCTGATAAGATCAATTACCCCACAGAATGTGAGTTGAAATATACACTAAGTACGAAGTAATAATTTGGACAGAATATTGGCACAGGTTATTCAGAGCCGAGTTTATCAACTGATGAGAAATAATCATCACTGAGAAGGGCTGAATTGAGAATGTCTACGTTTAGCAAAATACCATTACACGCGGTTCACTACGTAACAGTTGTTTTCTATGAACAATTTTTAAGCATATCTATATGCTTAGATAGTAATATATATTTAAAAAAATAGTATGGTGTAACCACTGTACACGGTCTACTCTTATAATATCACTACTAAATATATACAATACTAGCTGTTACCCGCGGCTCCACACGCGTTTTTTTAAACGTATTAATTAAATTTAAAATTGTTGTTACATGTGTAAATAACAATAATACTCTTTCAAAAATATTTGTAAGTATGACACGCATATCATCTACAGTAACAGGTAACATTTACATTGTATATGTAAATACTAATAATGTATCGAATGGGATGGGATTTATCATAAGTCACATAGCTGGAACATTAAACTACTATCTATGTATCACCCTCAGTGCTCACTTACACTATATAAGAAAATAATGAAAATATTAAGCTATACATTATCGAACAGTATGTGTTCAATCTTTTATTATATAGATATAATATCGGGTATCGTCTGCTGAACTCGCTAGCTTAAAATAAAACAGCTAATTAGTTAGTTATTTGCCCGTAAAATCCCCATTCAAAAATTACTTGTACTCCGTTGAAACTGTTAAGATTTCTAGGCCTATAGCGTAGTCATTTCTAAGAAAACATAACCGTTCATATAGGTCCAGCTGTTTTGGAGATTACCCGGAACAAATAAACAAACAGATATATCGACAGAATTAAAAAAAAATGTTGATATTTGTAGCACCGCAGATATCTTTCGCAGATATATTTCATCAAAAAGTATTTATTTGAATGTTATATACACACGCTTTATTCTTATAATACGTAATATATCACAAACTAAAAATTGGGAACAAAACTAACGTAGAATAAACTTTTTGAGGAGTTTTTGACGGGATTTCAGTCTGTTATGTAGAGATTTTATATTTTATTCATAATTTTGTGTTATTTGACTCTATATTGTGTTAAATTGGTGGCGTTTTATGTAATATGGTTTGTTTATTATGCTAAGTGAAATAAAAGAAAAATAATACCACGGAATATGTATTCTGGGGTCTTGAAAATTAAGAAGATAAAAATTTACGAAATATTATATAGAAGACTAGCTGTTACCCGCGGCTTCGCACGCGTTTTTTTTAATATATTACATAAATTTAAATTTTTGATTACACATCTAGTGTAAATTACAATAATACTATTTCAAAAATATTTGTACCACACGCACATCATCTACTGTAACAGATAACGTGTACATTATATATGTGAATACTAATAGTGTATCGAATGGGATGGAATTATGATCAGCCACATAACTGGAATTTTAACCTATATATCACCCTCAGTGATCACACTATATAAGAAAATAATGAAAATATGAAGCTACACATTATCGAACAATATTAAATAATACAGCTAATTAGTTACTTATTTGCCCGTAACATTCCCGTTCAAATATTACTTGTAGTCCTGTGAAGCTGTTAAGCGTAGTCATTTCTAAGAAAAAAAACCATTCAAATAGGTCCAGTCGTTTCGGAGATTACCCGGAACAAAAAAACAGACATATCGACAGAGTTAAAAAAAATGTTGATGTTTGTAGCATCACAAATTGTATTCACCAAAAATAATTTATTTTAATATAAATTACACTCACTTTACTTTTATAATACGTAATATATCACAAATAAAAAATTGGCAACAAAACTAATGTAGAGTTTTTTAAGAGTGTTTGGCGGGATTTCAGTCTGTCATGTAGTGGATTTTATATTTTTTTTCATAATATTGTGTTACATGATTCTATATCGTGTAGAAATTGGTTGCGTATTTTATAATATCGTTCGTTTATTTTGCATAAGTGAAATGAATGAAAAATAAAACCACGAAGCATTAATTCTATGGTCTTGAATATTAAGAAGATAAAAAATTACGTTATATTATGTAGAGGATTCGGCGCTTATACCTTTACATTAACTTGGACATAGAAGAAAACTAATTATATTGACAACTTCAAAATTGGCTGTATGGATAAATTCCTTCGACTGTCTTATTGGACGAATATTATTACTACTAAACTTTCTGAATAACAACACAAAATAAACTTAAGAAATGTTTGCGATATAAACGTAACACGTATAATTAAAAATCGAAAACAAAACTAACGTAGAATAAACTTTTTGAATAGGAATACAAAATAAACCATGAAAATATTTTTGATAGAATATTATCGCGTTACCATGGCAACGCATATAATACTGACATTAACACGCAGCGGAAGCTTCCAAAATAGCCCGATTTTGAGACATTCTTCATTAGTGCTCAGCTCCTTTTGGTTTTAACGTGATGATATGTAGCCTAGAGCCATCCTCGATAAATGAGCTATCTAACACTAAAAGAAACTTTTAAATCGGATCTGTAGTCATTGAGATTATCGCGTTCAACCAAACAAACAAACAAACAAACTCTTCAGCTTTATATATTAGTATAGATTTGGCGCTCATATATAGAGAATACATAAGAACTACCTATATTGACAATTTCAGAATTGGCAGTATGGATTAATTCTTTCACCGGTATTGTGATGGACAAATATTATTACTACTAACCTTTAAGAATAGCAGCACAAAATAGATTTTAAAAATGTTTGCGATAGCAACGTACTACTTATAATCAAAAATTGGAATTAAAAATAACTTAGAATAAACTTTTGAACAGGTACACAAAATAAACCCTAATAATATTTCCGATAGAATGTTATCATGTTACCATGGCAACGCATATAATACTGACACTGACACGCAGCGGATGCTCTAAAAATAGCCCGATTTTGAAACATTCTTCATTAGTGCTCCGCTCCTATTGGTTTTAACGTGATGATATATAGCCTATAGCCATCCTCGATAAATGAGCTATCTAACACTGAAAGAAACTTTCAAATCGAACCGGTAGTTCTTGAGATTAACGGTTCAACCAAACAAACAAACAAACTCTTCAGCTTTATAATATTAGTATAGATATACAAATAATACAGGTCTACCATTATGTGAACATAACGTTAAAAGTGCTCAGTGGGTTTCGATCATTCTTTTTTTAGTTATATTTGGGTCTAATTAAAAATCAATCTACAAATATTCCATTAACATAAGGTTATAAAAGCTTTTACGAAGTTTTACAAGCACAACACAAACTGAAGAAATTTTGTTAGTAAAGTATATTTTTCTTTCAATTTTTTTGTTTTTTCGTCTCCATGTTAAATATATAGTTAAAATAATAAACAACGTAGATAATGTCATCAGTATCAGCTAGTTTTAATATCATAGACTGTGTTTAAAATGACTATACTTCAAATATATTTTTTACATTCAAACATGTTAATATAAATGCATTTTCAGAAGTAATATCTTAATACACACAAGAAGTATTTTCCAAATCGAATTTACAAAGAACTTTTAAAATACCGTACCTAATATACTCGTAGAAAATTACTGACAACAAAGTATTTTCCAAAGCAACGCTGCCAGGGGTAATGGACGTGTTTTTCTCAAAGGGAGATTGTTTTCCAACTTCAGCGGATATGTTCGATAAAACATCGATAAAAATGTATACATAAGTGTTTACTTTGAGAACTTTGATTTTGTCATGAAGCAGTTTTATTTATAGAGATTTCTTTACTCATGCGGAAATCGCTGTTTTTATAATTTAGGTGATTGATAGATTTATATCATCATTCAGAACTACTTGAGTTATAGTTAATATCATTGACCGTTAAAAAAAGAACTAACTTCAAAATAATATGTATGTAAAAATCGAATCCCGAAAGAAGCCAAAGGATTGTGTACATATAACTAATATTATATTTTCTTACTGCAGATAGTAGATAGTTTGGGGTGTAAGGGGTGTCGAATAACATCATAAGACTTGAGACACCCAAGCCAACCTCACCTGCACGTGGTGCACCCTGCTGAATAACGAACGAGGCAATGGCGCAAGCGGGGTGGTAGGGTTTTAAAGCCCGACTGGGTCACAACCACCATGTATATGGCGAAAAAGCCCGTAATAGTGATTCGCTTCTACGGGTCGCATTTCGGGATCAGCCTGTGCATATCCAGCTTATTACAGGCCGGCATGATAGTGGTGACCGGCGATGGACAGTGTGTCAATCGGTGGTCGCTATTATTTTTGGATTGTACTGTGCTTACCATCAGGCATAGTGCAGTCACTTTGCCGTGATACAATTAAAAAAAAAATAGTATGTAATACTTCATATAATCTTGCCCAATACCAAAAAAAAAACAATAAAACAACGTCACTTTATTTTTACAAATATAATACAGATGACTATACGTCAAAGGATGACTTGGTATAAATAAAAATAACTATCAGAAAATATATTAGGACAAATTCAATCACTGTGCCTTTAAAAAACCCACACAATAATAGTCATGGCAATAGATTTTTTATTTACAACACTTTAGTATTAAGTAACATCTCAAATTATGTAGAGAAAAGGTAACAGTGAAATGGAGTATATTAAATATTAGTCTAAAAAGACCATGAGAATTATTTAATGAAAACATTTCAATTTTGATAGTTATTTACCAATAACATACTTCTAATCAGGTCTCTGGATTATGTCTGACAGGTCATAGCGATATCAGTCAATTCAAGACATTATTTACATTGAAGTCTTTAATTATTTTTGAATATCAAAGTATTATTTATTTAGTAATTTATATAATTTTCCAAGTAGTTATCTAGCGAATTACTGTATAGTACCGTTTTTTAAGCTTACCTATATATAAACAGCTCTAGGAAAGATGCTATTGGTATGTATAAGTTTTTTTTTGAGCTGACTATGCTATTGGACTTGCAAGGCCTTTACAGCTTCACCGGACTACTAAGGGGAGCGCTCAAGGCACTCAGCCGATTTTATTCAGGTAACATGCTCAAGGGTGCACGGCACACCTTGGCTTAGGCTATTGCCGAAAAAACCCGATCTAACCTAGATAAACTATTCTAAGCTATTCATACATATATTCGTTTGTGCGTCATACAATTAAAAATTGTATGATTCAGAAACGCTTATATGTATATCGTAAATGAAATGAACTAAGCTACTCGATTCAGTTCGAATAAGGGAAAAACATAAAACCCTTCCACCATTTGTTTTTTTTTTTATATCAAATGAGGCAAACGAACTGGTGGGTCACGTGATGTTAAGTGATCACCACCGTCCATAGACACTAGCGACATCAGGGACGTCGCAAGTGCGTTGCCAGCCTGTATATGGGAGAAGGGGGAGGGGAAGGAAAGGGAAAGAAGGAAAGAGGAAGGGACGTGGGCCTCCGGCTCTCTCACTGACCAAACGAAACACAACAATGCAAGCACTGTTATTTCACGTCGGTTATCTGTGAGAGGGGTGGTACTACCCCGGAGGAGCCGACCCATTCATTCTGAAA
The DNA here is from genome assembly GCA_014332785.1 of Antheraea mylitta. Classification (NCBI taxonomy): domain Eukaryota; kingdom Metazoa; phylum Arthropoda; class Insecta; order Lepidoptera; family Saturniidae; genus Antheraea; species Antheraea mylitta. Next base: position 4,872,782 of record JACEII010000021.1, on the reverse strand, counting down.
CCAAAAATAACTTCAGCGGGGCTCTACCACCTACATTCTACATTTTGTGTATATCTATTTTTTTTTATGTTGTTATATTTATGTTATCTATTCTACCATAATTCGCAACCAGATATCTGCTACACCGATTCAACTTCTGTAACGTCCAAGCGAGTATCAATGAAATTGACAATAATGAAAATATTTTTACAGTGTGCAAATCAATTATTTACTAAAACAATTAATAAATGAAGCGGGCCGATCCGAGAGCACAGCTAGTATCATATAAAGCTATCATTGGAGAACAATATGACAATAACAATAAATATCTAAATGGGAATGTATGCCTTTATTAGGGAGGCGTAATTTCAAAACACGAGCTCACGAAACTGTTCGACTATCAAATTGAATACTCTACAGTGGGGCTCATTTCCTTTTTGTTACTTAGAATGTTGCTCATTTACATAAATTTACCTATTGTTATTCTCGGTTCGACTTCCATCTCCGCAAAGACAAACGAGATCCCTGAATATTCGTAAAGATGAGAAAATTGTTTCTTCTATAACAGAGTATCGGAAACGAGTTAAATGGAATGTCTCCTTTGTTTAAAATAACAAAGAGGAATATTGATGAGAAGGCTGAGTGATAAAGTTTTAGTAGGTATGTAAGGTATCTATCTGTTTACAAAGTGTTTCAAACATTTTTAATTTACATTTTTTAATTAGGTTTTTATTACATTTCAATATTTAATTATATAATTTTACCACAGATGTATATCGATTCTTATATACTGGAGTTGCTTTCACAATCTTATATTATTTGTGTTCCATTTATAAGAAATGAATGAAAATAGTTTTGATTTAAGTCTAGTTAGGCACAACAAAACTGTAATCATAAAACAACCGATCCAACATATAGGTAGTAAAGTAGGTAGTTGGTAAAATGAAATTCAAGGGTAAAAATGAAAGACAAGGTCTAAATCTGAATTCATATCATGCCTTATCTGAACGGTTTCCGAACGGATAAATTCGAACGCGTGCGGGAAAAGGAACGTGCATCTTTACCCAAAGAATCTCATTTATTTTACAACTTCAATTCCCGTGTAACCCAAACACGACTTCATAGAGTTTCAAGCTTTTGAGATTTATTACAAAGATATATCGCCTTATTTTATCTAAACAAAATTCTGAATATATCATATAAATATCAAAATAGGTTGTCATATTATTACAAATTCGACTGAGGTTGAATTAACTTCGTTATGGAAGAAAATAACTTCAAACACAATAGTTTTGTAGTATTTCGGGCGAAACATCGACAAGTTAATGAAAGACATTTGTATGTAACGGACTTGAGTTAGCTTCCTTCGAATCCGGTAATTTTATCTATTACGTGTATTCATAGCATCTGTCTGGCCATTGGTTTTTACGTAAAATTATTTAAATTTAAAACTCATATTACTTACTAACCTATTAAGTTATACGTGATGAACAGAAAGTTACAGACAACTAAAGTGGATTTTACAAAATATCTCTTGTCTGTATATGTTTGGATATATACCACAAAAAGAAAATAGTTAACTTATATATTCCAGAAGTGGCCTAAATTACTATTTTCTAGATGTAGATTAAAATACATATATCCATGTACAGAACCGAAATAGTTAAAGTTTGTGGGGTAGTCCGGTGAAGCTGTTAAGACCTTGCTACGTCAATAGCGTATTCAGTTTGAAAAAAAAAGTTAAACTTTGTCATCAGGCTTGAATCTGTTTGCAAAAACCTAAGTTTTTTTAATTTTATTAGAAAATTTTTAAATGTATCAAATGTAGGCAGATAGATGAGAAATAATCAAAAATATTCCTTTCACTGGTTGATATTTGTAAGTAGCTTAGTGATAAATTTTATGCAAGTGAATATTATATTTTGATTATTTAAAAAAAAAATGATATATTAAGGATAGCAACTTGGCAAAATGATATTTAGATACGGAATGAGGCTTCACAGTAATTCCAGAACAAACGGCCGCCCGTAGCATTCGCCCCGAGAGGTATCCATTTGGCTCGCGTTCTCTCGGATACTACTCCGCCTCCGTTTCTTATAAATCGAGTACAGTTTCCAGGCAGACTCGAGAACAGCATTTTAGCCGTACGTCGTAAAGCGAAGGATCTCGGAACCCGTTACCAAGCTACTCCCACCGACATCTAAATTCAAATTTTTTCCTCTCGACTCCAACGAAACCTTACGCTATTCCTATGTGCATAAAACGAGATGAATTTCATTTTATAACATAACGTTCTTACTACCTTTATATTATAGCTTATAAAGCGATCTGTTACTACAAGATTAAATATAATCAGAATCTAAAACGATAATATTTAATATCATATTTTAGATTATTTGAGCTGTTATTTTATATAAATTAGTAAACATTATCATATAGATAGTAAGAGTATTCTCATTATATCAGTTCTTGTTAATTTAGTTTGAATAATTATGTAAATATCTTATTGGTACGTATTGCTAGTATAGAAATAAGTAAGAAAATATTTTGATGTACAATAAATACATTCATTAATAATTCAATTAAAATAAATTTGACTATGATATTTTAAGAAATTTTATGAATGAATGAATGAATGAATATTGAAATTTTTTAAGACATTCGATCCACAATCAATAATTATCTCGTTTATATTAGTAACACATTATGTAGTATCTATTACAATAATTTATTCTCGATGACTTTGTCACTTACCAATGTAAAGCAATTACACTTATAAATAAAACGAATGGTATTCCATTACACTTTTACAGTAAAAAAGGCGTTGCCTGTTCATGTTCATGATTATCTTCGTTAAAATAGTTTAATAAATAAACCTGTCCAATGTAAACGAAGTGATACTGTTGCCTACAATATGCAGCTCACTTTGTGCGCGCCGACTAATTAAAATGTTACATTGTAAATACAAGCGAATGTGCCGCGATTGAATGTACCATGTAAATTTAATGAATTTATTAAAATATATCATTTAATCTTACCTCGCTGATAGAACATAATAACTTCATACCGTTCCGAGAATATTAAAATATCTAAGAATACTTGAACATCGAGTCATATTTTTCAGAAATATAATAACCCTTTACATCAGTAAAATTAACTCACATTAACGAAGCATCATACAATATAGGTGGTAGAGCCACGCTGAAGCTATTATTTGTTTCATCATGAATGGGTCGGCTCGACCGGGGTAGATCCACCCTCTCACAGAAAACCGACGTGAAGTAACAGTGCTTGCATTGTTGCGTTTCGTTCGGTCAGTGAAAGCGCCAGAGACCCATCTTCCCTTCCCTCCCCTCCCCTCCCCTCTCCTCTCCCTTCCCCTCTCCTCTAACCACTCTCCCTTTCTCTCCATTCCCCAAAACACAGGCTGGCAACGCACTTGCGACTCCTCTGGGGTTGCTAGTGTCAATGGACGGCGGTAATCGCTTAAAAGCATGTTCGTTCGCCTCCTATTTATATAATATCATTATTAAAAAAAAACATTTCTAGCAGTATACTTACATTTGTGGAAAAAAATAAAACTTTTAAAATACTTAGATAATATCTATATTTAAAGATAATTCAATAATTTAGGTGTCATAATATAATTCACGACAAAAATCTCGTCTACTTTTTCCTATGGACAAATCTCTGAAGTTTCCGAGCTAAAGCATTGTGAATAGACCCGTAAAACAACGAACAACCATTCATTTAGGGTTCTCCAAGTTACGTCAGCGGCTTATGAATAAAGAGGGGTCGGCAAGGAAAAAATAAGGGGGTTATTCAAAAGGAAAAGTTTTTTCTACGTAAAAAGGACGACTAAGCGGTGGATTATCGTCCATTCGCTGACAAGAGTTTTGTGGAACTCGTGGCCGAGTTATACGAACAAGATTTTTATTATCGCTTACTGGAAATGTTAGGAGAAAATACCGGGATAATAGAAACAATTATCACCAGTTCTCTTTTTTAAACGTACACTTGCCCTACACTTAAAAATCATGACAACAATTTAAAATGAGTTGCTATGGAGAACCACTTCCTGGTGTAGCGTGAGAGCGCCTTTTATAAATATTGATGTTGCTTCGTGGCGCCGGCATTACTTTACTATGTAACTTTATAATGCAATCCATACATACATAATGATACTTCTAGATTTTGAATAAAAGAACTTCGAGCAAAAGACTGTATACGGGTACTCAACGCAGTATATAATCAATTAGATCCCATAAGCTTCTATGGCGACGAAAAAATTAATTAAAAATTTAGTGATAAATAAGCGATTTTAGCGCTATAAACTTTTGTTCTCACGAAAGGTGTGTAGTTTGAGCGGATGACTTTATAATTATTTTCTACATGTGGCCGGACGATTTGTTCCAGTACATTAGGGTTACCCGGAGAGCTGGGATAAAATCCCGGGTGAGTAACGAGATCTCCGCCTCAGCGTGAAATTGTGAAATTACCGAGATGCTTACAGGCAAACTCTACTGTAAAATAATGTACTTTTAATGCTTGAATAACAAATATAAATGTTTTTTTACATATTCTTTTAATACATTCTCTAAAAATTTATCGATGTTAATTAATATCTGATATGGAGATATTATTTTAAATCAAGTTATAGATGATTCTGCTTTAAGGATAAAATCGCTGCAGTGAAGTATATATATATATATATATTAATTAAATTATATAAATATATATCACAAAATTTACGATACCTATTTATCAAATAGTAATGTTATACATCTAAACGATTCTATAAATATAAAGACCTAGCAAATTTTTTTGCTCATAACTATTTATTATTACTATTCAGAGTTATATTCTTTTACGTTTGATAAATAAAGGTATCCTATATAGATTTTGTTCTTACGCCAGATTTACGTTGTTCGGTGAAAGTTACAGATAATGCCCTCGCTTCGTCGAGACCTGCGTCAATGTTCTGAGACATTTTGCCTTCAGATAAAAGAAAATGTCGTAACTGTGGAATAACACAGTGAAGAATATTAAGATATCTAGGGAGACTAGGCGTATAAAATATTTTACTTTTTTCCATTCGGTTAACATCCCAATTTGTGAATATCAACCAGAAGGTGTCATAACGAAGATTATTTTCTACTATCGACAAGACAATCATGCCAAAATGATGTACCGCTGTATTATAAGTATTTCTGAACATTCTAATTTTTAGACTGTACAACCATTTTCATTTAAACTACAAGCATGGTTGTCAATAACGATGATTGAATCCACAGCCATATATGTATACTATATAAGGCTCATATCCAATAAAATATCGGTGTGTAATGAATGAAGATGTACAGATAATGTATACGGAACGTAATACGTGAAAGTTTCAGAGAACGGGAGAGCGAATAATGCTCGAATCGATTCGATTAGAATAATGGATATTCGTATTATTTTTTGTATTAAATATTCGAAAATTTTTTAAATAAGAAATAATTATTAAACGAATAGAAAATATACATTTCCCAATTATTTTTTTGCATAAAAACTTAAATAATTTTATAAAATAAACCGTGAACTTTTTTATTTACCTATTATAAATTTTCAAACTACTCTAATTACAATTCTTTGTATTTGTATTTTTCCTATACCTGTTAGTATCATATGTACTATAATATTTCCTTATCTTAAAAATATTTGAATAGTTCGAAAAATTACACTCTCTATTTGAAAGACTTTTTGTTTTCTAGTAAAGTTTTCAACAAAATTTTAGGATATTTAATATAATGTAACTATCATAAAAATTTTGCTTACAAATTATGCTAAACTAAAATGAAGTAAAAAAGCAGGTCTGCCGTGGAACCTGGCGCTGGGTATAAGGAACCGAGCGGGGAAAATTAAGTGGGAATGAAACCGCAGCGCAGCACTAACTTAATAATAAAGATAAATATTACAATATCTTATTAGAGTTTTTTAAACAACATAAGTGTTGTAGTCCGGTGAAGCTGTTAAGATCTTGCTAGGTAAATAACGTAGTCAGTTCGAGAAAAAAAACTTAAGTATATTTTGCAGATTAATTTTTTAATAATTACATATACCTATCATAATAATCATAAAAAACAAAGCATAATATTTGAACGGGAGACTTCGTTTTATTTAATAAAAAACTAGTACATCTAACAATTTTTTTTAAACCTGTATTTGGCTAATTCGCTACATAGTTTGACATTATTATATAACCTTACTTAAAATAGTTATATATATCCTTGAAAAAGTATTTGTTATAATCAGGTACGCGGTAAAAATGTAAGTATTCCTATAATTAAATATTCAAACGGGCTTTTAATTTAACATCATCTTTAACATTTACAGAGCTTATTTTATACCGGGGCATATTATCAAAGACATTTTAGGAGACAGAGACAACCTTATCAAAATTCAATATCTTTATTTTGCGTTAGAAAAGGACGGTGAACTCATAGCTCGACTAATCTAGATGGAACAATGTTGCGTCTCAATTCAAAGCTATCTCCTTCAAAATGTATTAACTCTCTCATTATGGCGAAGTGAATTAAACCTTATCTGTAATACATAAAGTTGAATAGATCTTGTCTGTAGATATTCATAAGCTCTGTTATTTGAGTTAGTGTATCTCATACCGTGTAAGCTACTCCGTACAATGTAAGCGTCAGCATTCATCGAAGAGCTAAAACGACATCGAAATGAGCCTTTACGCCAGTTCCTCTTATGTAAGTTAATTACAAGGATATTATTATTGATAAATTTTAATTAAAGTCAGATAACGATCACTGTAATGTTGACCTCCCACAACGTTTTTGAAATTTTCACTTAATATCATTATGGACATAAAATATACATGACATTACAGAAGGCGTTAAGTTTCAATATATGTATAATTCAGAAGCGTAGGGGAATAAGTTATAACAAAATAATTCAAACTTATGCTCTTGTTTCCGGTTACTCAATATGTATATGATTAGAAATTCATATTTATAATTTAAAACGGGTCAAACAAAAAAGAACAAATTTACCAAAAGGAGGTTTGTATGTGTGGTAAATATATTATTTTAGTATTTATTATACGTCGTATACAATAAAAGTTTAAATTAGCGAGTGAGAAATAAAACTCTAATATTAGAAGAAAACCTTTTCAACCGTGTGTTATCCTAATGAACAGTACAATCACCGAGAAAATTTGTTTCAGAGCCCATACATGCGACACGGGGTAACTTAATAAATCAAACTAGACGGTGGTCGCGCCCCGCCCCTCCCGGTTCGTTCCCAAAATGGCCGACTTCGTTACAAAACGAAGTGCGAGTTCTTTTTTTGCTCTCTAAGACGATTCTATTTTGTCACTTCCATTTGTTAATAACCTTCAGAATAACAAAGACCACGTAAGGTGCCCAGTTGTTATTTCGCTAACATTATTCAGAATGATGTTTACGGGACAGATTCGAAATTGTGTTCAGTTATGTAGGTTGCGTATTCCTTGGACCGAATGCAGTTTGGAACCATTCCAAGTTACAAATGCGTATCTACGTAAACAAAAAATAAGACTTTGATCTTAAAAAGTCGTCCACGAATTAACAGAAAGTAACACTTTTCTTAATTTTATTTTATTATGTAATTTTACTTTTTTGTATCCACTCTACCATAAACTAATATGGCAAAATAAAAATAATTATATAAAAGGAACTCAAACAAATACTTATAATTATAATGCAACATTATTTATCTACTTGGTAGAGCCATAGTACCTCATTAATTTATAATCAGGTGGTAAAATTTGGCAATTTTGTTTGTCTAGATTCGGACGCCATACACAAGGTAAGTATGTCATCTGCGTAAATGTTTAAACTCTATGCATTTGGGAATTATCTAGAGATCAGAAAGTGTTTGGAACACGAATACCATATCTACACATAGGGATAAATCCTTTGCAGTTAATTTTATTTTGTTTATAAGTCAAAGCCAGGAAACCTACAGCCTGATATGATATCAACGGCAGTCAATGGATTGTAAATTTTTCGATGGTAACCGTTGTTTTTAAATTGCGCTAATATGGTAATTATTACGGTAATTCAGTCATATTGAATAAAAAAGGATTGTTTAACTTATCTAGTATTTATTGAACAAATATAAAAATGTATTCAAGTAACACAATGAAATGAATACCTAGATATGCATAGATACGTTTCAATGAGATACATATGCGTCTATGTAGCTTTAATAACTCCTTAATCTTTTGAAAGGATAATATTTGACTTTACGCTGTACAAGTTGCCTTGTTCCATCTTTATGATATTAGGTTAACTTCGCTCCGAAAGGATTAAGGCGGCTCTTAATTCAATGCTCCCGGGCCGAAATAAATTTAACGTTTTGAGTAGCTTATGAAGAAAAACTTGAGATATACAGAAGAGTAAGCCATCTCAAAAGATACGGTCAGTTATATTCGTGCGGATAAAATATGGTTTCTAAGAAAATAACGAACATAAATAAATATATTAAAACTAAGCCCGTATTGAACGCAAGTGTACACGACTTTGTTGAATTTAGTTATTTTGAAGAAAATACAAAGTCACTTGTGAATAAACGATGTATTTGTGAGATTTTACTCTGTTTTTATCCTCTCAGTTATAGCCAAACTATCAGATTCAAGTGTATTAACGACTCAGAAGTAATTTTAACTATTTCTTTACTATATGGATACGTATCGGAACCTAAATAACAGCTGCATAAACACACTACATATGCTGTCGTTAAAAACCTCCGCAGCGAACATACCTACACGAAGTAATTGGAACGTATCTCTCGATATTTCATTTTATTTTCCGCCTCAATTTTATTTTATTTCCGCGGCGAAATGCCTCTAGCTGAATGGAAGGTAATTGTAGGCTACACAGCGAAGGGTTCGCTTTAGGGAATAATTGTGAGAGTATAGAGGAGCCTCTGGGAGTATTTAATGTCAGGCCGTGTCGGAGCGCCGTTTTACTGAGCCTGCGCGTTATGCTTAATGCTGGACCAAGGACGAAAATTATCTTAGTAATGAGTTTCGTAAAAGCGGCAATGGTAACTAATGAGGCTATTAGGCCCTCCAACTTGTTGTATGAATATTTTTATAGAGCATTACTTTAATTTTAAGTGGGGGCGATTAATTTGTACTGCTGTGTTTGAAGGAAAGTTAGTATCAACGCCAATTAGACTACCCTTAAATAAAATGCTTTCAGTAAATGTATAAGTAAAAGGTTACATATATAAATTGTAAGTAAAAACGTACTCACCGTTCCGAAGCGAACACCAACATAATGTTTCAGTTGAACTCCAGACACACTGCACATCACTGAATATTTAAAATAATGAAAAGCCCGGACAACGGTCTCTGGGGCGTTCCCTTTTAAAAATGCACTGCACTGGGGCTTTACTGCGATCGTGCAGGTTGGTCGAACAGAAATTCTAAGAAACTGGATAACAGTCTTATAAAGTAGGTGGTTCCTGAAATAGACCACTTGGAAATAAACATTGTCCAAAATACGGCGTCAAACGGTGCAGTTGTACGACCTAAGTACCCACCTACCTATCTTGAGGACCGTTACACTAGGAGCTTAACTCTTATATAAAATTTAACGTTGAATGGAATTAAGTTGTTTCTTTGCATCCTTATTATTTTAGTGAAATAAATGTATTATATAAAAAAAAACGTCTTTTTTATTATTGTTTTTAACCAACGATTATTTTACACATAAGGTATTTCTATTTAACTAATGGATATAATCAAAGACTCTGATGCAATATTGAATATGATATTATAATGAATATATGTATTAACTATTTATTCAGCATAATTTTACAATTTATTAACATCGTTTTTCGATATGTATTCTTAATCCTGCTATTCACGATTAGATATTGTATTGAATTTTTTCTAAAAATCAGTTTTTGTTATCGAAGGTCAACAATTTACACAATGTGTTGGTATTTAATATATATTAGTCACTTAAAATTCTAATATAAGATTTATTTTACTCTATTTAAACTTCCATGATGCTTATTTTAGCTATTTCTGCAAAGCATTCTAGTACATAATAAGTGGTATCAAGAGTTATGTCGATTCGTGTATTATAAAAGCAACTAATAACAGTTTTTGATTTAGAATAGCTGACCTTATACCGTAATATACAGGTAGTAAGCATTAACAACCAATAACCATACAGGCGCAATTATTAAGCAGTTAAATTATATTATATACTTTAATAATTATCAAAAAAAATGTACTACCAAAGACAATTATTTGATAGTAACTACAAATATATGTCATAATTTTAGAAAGTCACTTTGTAAAAACCTTTTTTAATTAATCAAACCTTAAAAGACTAAAAGCAAGACCATGAAACAAATTTCATTAAATTAGGTCAAAAATCCAATCTCTTTTTTCATCATGATATCAGGGTAAGGTTCATCTAATTAATTCTAATTAGTCCGCGGTAGGTACTCTATTAAGCCGAGGAGGAAGTAGGTGTAATAAGGGAGGGATCGGAAAATCGTCAATGTCCCGTAACGTGAATTTAATTCGGTTCGAGCTAGGGATTAGACCCCACCGTGTTCCATTTAAATAATTTTGTCGTTGATTTGAACTAAAAGAAGTTTTATGTACACAGTCATCGGTAGATTAATTTTGTCTAGTAACTGCTTTGTTTCTTTAATCATTACATATTGATAATAGTCATAAAATGTATTTATAAACTCTTATAGAATTCTGTTTCGTAAATTATGTAATACTAGTGCGCCCGGCAGAGGTTGTCCCGCCGTAATTATAAAAAAATCCTTGAAAAATTATATACCAAATTCTTTTCCATGAAGTACTTTACCTACTGGTGGAAACCCTATTAAAATCCATTTAGTACTTTTTGAGTTTATCGTGAACAGACAGACAGACAGACAGACGCGGTAAGGGACTTTGTTTTATACTATGTAATGATAATAAAATCATTTTATTAGAATAATATATGCATTATATAATATACGCATTACTTAATGCTACATTTTAATTCCTATTATTAAGAAAGTATTGTAAATAATAACCATTTAATGTAATATTTGAATCTTACACACATATACGTCCATTATAACAGTAGTTGTGTAATTTAATAATTTAATTTATAGTTTATAGAACAATATTTCACATGACTAGCAATCAAGCATAGAGTAATAAGAATTATATAAGTGTAATTGTAATAAATATTAGTACCTGGGCGATCGAGCCTAGCTTGGTTCTTTAAAAAACAATTTTGAATTAAAAGATTGTTAGGTTTGCCTCAAAAAATAAAAAATTTTAAAAAAAAAAAAAAAAAAAAAAAAATTAAAAAAGATACCACTTTTGCGATTTGATTTGATTTTCGAAGCAACCGATTTCCATCTTAGCTATTTTTGCTTTGACAGCGGCGTCGAAATTTACCTTCATATTCTAGCTATATTTTTTTGATTGTCTGAAATCTCCGTTAAAAATGTTTTCTATGAATAAAATCTACCTAGATCGATTTGTCGTCCCCGAAACTACCTACATACTAAGTTTCAAGGAAATAGATGACGCCGTTTCCGAGAACCTGAATATATAGAAATATAAAAAATATACAACAATTGCTCGTTTAAAGGTATTAGAAGATAGATAATTATTATTTTGTACAAATAAAAGTATTTAATTAGAGAGTATAACGCATTTTTGGAAATATTAATCTTCATATTTTAATATTATATGGCAATATTATGCTAAATAGGTATGTATGTTCTGTTGAAATTCTCGCCTTCAATATGAATAAATAATATTTTTAAACCCGTTTTATACTAATTAGTTATCTGCATTAAAAATAAAATATTTATATGAATTTTATAATTAGGATAGTCACTTGAAAAGGTATTTAAAACAACAAAATATCTCACACGTACTTTCCTTCGTTTATTTAATAATTAGTTCGTACATTTAATTTCATCCTTAACTTTTTTCTTAATTAAATTTAATTATGTATTGCCAAATTTTCTAGAACATTATTCCATATCAAATATCATATTTAAACCGATTAGGTACGTTTCATTTCACATAATATTGTATAAATGCAAATCTTATTGCGAATTGGGATCACTCTGGGGCTTTCGTTATTTTTGCATAATTGAATCTGTTCGCAAATTTCGATGCAAATACGACCAGATATGTCCTCAAATGAATTTAAAGAGAGTGTGGCGACAGTGGGGATATCTGAGATAGCTTTTATAGTGTTATACGGTTGAAGCTACCATTTATATTTTTAGGTTAACATGAATTAACATTTGTCTTTGCGTTTCTTACTATATTAAACTAAAGTGTTAGGGTCATAGATCACAACAGAAAATCACATGGGAGAGAGTGTTTGTGTATTGAGCAATTTATAATATGGAGACTCGCGAATCATTAAAGACTAAGTTTCAGGAATTCGGTTTTTTTCCTTTGTCGAACTCAAATAGCTTAAAAAAATATCCGTCACAAATTACATATAAGAGTTGTCGAGGTATGTATGCTTAGTACACATATATGTTTCAATAACTCATATAAGTATGAACATGTAGTTTAGCTTAGGATAGGTCAGATAGGTCGCGAATTGCATGTATCAGGTAACAGCCAAAGCCGAAGTGTGCCGGGCACCCTTGAGCTAGTTGCCCAAATAAAATCGGCTGAGTGCCGCAAGCGCTCGCCTTAGTAGTCCGGTGAAGCTGTTAAGACCTTGCTAGGTCAATAGCATAGTCAGTTCGAAAATAAATCATCTTGACTATGCTCTCCCAATATATTTTTGATAATTTAATGTATAGGGGAGAGCGGGGTAATTGAGAGCGACGGGTAAATGGGAACAGTTAGATAAATAGTACATCTCCCCGTACTACACTGTCGCGAAACTATTCTACGGCTGAATGGAGAGCCATTCATTGCGTATGCGAAAGTAGGATTGAAAAGACGCACTAGTTTTGTCACTGTAAGTCGAACAATTATTTTTGTATTTTCGATATAATTTTTGTCATCAGTTATAATGCATGTATCATATTCTTGAGTTCAAAGGTATTATGTTTTTGCTCATATCACACACGCAGTATCTGTTTTCAAGTAGATTGAAGTTAATGAAAAATGCTTTTGAGAGTGGCGGCCATTTTTATGTATATTGACTGATTCGGGTAATTGAGAACGGCATTAGTTAGATAATTTGGAACGTTCCCAATTACCCCTTACACTCCTAATTACCCATAGAACTGCTGGTTGATTGTGTAAAAATATTTAAACTTTACAAATTATTTCAGATGCCTTGTAATTACGTAAGAAAGATCGATCAAACGTCTTTCTTAATTACCTCATACCATTCCCTTTTCCCCCATGGGATGATCTCAATTATCCCATAGGGTATCGGGCAAACAGGGACGGCAATGTTTTTTGTTTTCGTTTATATTTTTATTAAAACGAAAAATTTTAAATAACGTTTTATGACTATTAAGTACATAGATAACTAAAGTTCATGTAGCAATAAAATTTGATTTAGTTTATAACCTTTTTCTATTATTTTTTAGCGTTTGAAATTAAGTGTTCCCAATTCCCCCACTTTCCCCTATCTGCAAAAACTGAGATTGCTGGACCAAGTAAAAGACCAACATATTTTAAATACTAGAAACTGCAACAAGTTAAAATATGTAACAGATTAACCAGATTGAGTCTCTTGCCGGTTCTTCTCGATGACTGGGTTATTTTCCGAACCGGTGATATCATTGACTTTCATAAGCGCCTTCTCAGAGCCTAAATTGTATAAAGGATATTTTGATTTCTTTTATTTTATTATTACAATAATATTACATTCTAATTTTCTTCGCATCTTCGCTCAAATTAATGTAGATTTGATCTATCCCTCGGTAATAGTACATTCTTTCGGAACAAAAGGTTTTTTCTGTACCCCTGATAACATATATGCAAATTTTTATGATAATTAGTTGAATAGTTAAAAAGTGAATGTATAACAAAAAAAATTCACTTTCACATTTATAATATTAAGTATGTATGGCTTAGAAGAACTATAATTATAAATTATGCATAACTGTTTCCAAGATAACTCTATTATCTCTTTAATTAGCTTTCTAGATATTTTGTTAGATAAGACCAATTTGAATTTAAAAAAGAACCTTATAGTATGATAATAATTATCTTAAACTTGTCTCCAAAAGTCAGTTTGCTTAAATAAATAAATTTATTTAACATTTGCAAAGCATAAATAATACTTTAGTATATGATTTATAGCATCTTTTGAATAATTGATACAAATTATTCCGTATTCATTAACTTCTGTGCTGAATTTTATTAGATTCTAAACGATATTGCAACATATTTTGTTAACATTTGTAACATGTACATTAGAAAATATGGTAACATATTTTAATAGCATTCCAATATATTTACAAACAAAATAATGTATTTGCAAGGATTCAGAACTTTTGACTGTAATTAATATTCGGATAGTGTCAGAGGCCATAGGTGTGCCACATTTGACTTGGATAGTAAGGACATGATCAGTAGAATAATAACTAGAGACAACCCAACGAGGAGGCTCTAACTATCAGGTTGACCAATGCACTGACAACATCAAGATATGACACTCACAGTAATAATAATTTACATTTAAATTCATATAATGATTCCGTCAATGTTTAACGACTCATCGGGACTACCGAAATTTGTGGTTAATCTGATATACGATATAAGCCTTATATCCTTAGCATAACGATCAAGAATGTATATAGGTATGCATGCCAAATTAAAACTCTGTAGTAGTATACATAGCAATTAGAAAAATTACTCGGCTAATTTAGCACCTACTCATAGTTTTTTATTATAATCTTACTATGTAAAATTTATTTGTTTGATAAAAATTAAAAACAAATTATTATTGAAAGAAAAACAGTTAATCATAAATTTTTAAGACCGTAATTTTTCTATATTTTATCAGTTTTGTTTTGTATATTTTTTAATAAATAAATAAATTTATTTTTTATTATAGGTATAATATTCTTACTCATGGATAAATAAATAATTTGAATAAATAGAAACAATCTAACTCTTACAAAGATTGACACTAAGGAAGAGAATCAATGTATTATATATTCTATAAAATTTGTGTATTATGGCTTGTCATCTTTACTATAATAGCTGTAACATTCTGTGTGTTAATTTTATGATATATATGAAACAACAGAGCAGTTGAAAATCGAGTAGCCGTCGACAGCCATTGATATACGGCGAGCAAACGCGAACCGACTCACAAATACCGACTTCTACATTTGGGTGCATGGTCTATTTCATAAGCTGCAGATATTTACAAATATATATTACCTGAATAACCTACCTAGACTTTGCTTTTGGGTAAACATAATCTATTATGCTTTATTTACTAAATTTAAAAAAATACTTATGTATAATATTGTTAAAACTTACAAATATTTAAATAAATATTAAAATTTATATATATATATATATATATATATATATATATTTAAGTATATATATATATATATATTTAAGTATATATATAATAGATTTAAGTTACTATAGTAGTTTGTATGTTACACAGAATGGTTCTGCTAGAAAAAATATCAACCTATTCATTATAACGTTAATGATATTAATTAATGTAAGTAAAATTTACTATCTACCTATATATAGTATTGAATCTTGTACTCATTCTAAGAAATATGTAATGTGCCGCTGATTTAATTATTATTATTTATGAAAAGTTTTGCAATTTAGGCACAGAAACAAAGATAAATTAATTATGTTAATAAGGTTTAAACCTAACTAGCTAGGATTGTAGTTGATAAATTTTACTGATATTACATACATTACATACGAAGGTGAGTTAGTTTGTTTATCCAGTAAAAATACCCACGGTTGTCTAGAAAAAAAAACTGATCCCGAGGTATAATCAAATTTATATTAATATAAAAAAAGCCGTCAGCAAAAGCTAGTACATAATACTTGTCTACTCGGTTTTCATAACATTTATTTATACTGTGAAAATATATTATGTTAAGAATGTAAAGATTTTTTTTTTCGAACTGACTACGCTATTGGCCTTACTGGCTTTTACAACTTCACCAGACTACTAAAGCAAGCGCTTAAGGTACTCAGCCGATTTTGTTTAGGTAACATGCTCAAGGCTGCACGGTACACCTCGGCTTGGTCTGTTACCGAAGAAAAACCCGATCTGACCTAGCTAAACTATTCTAAGCTAATCGTACATGTATTCATTTTTGAATCATGCAATTAGAAATTGCATGATTCAAAAACACAACATGTAAATCGGAAAGAATATAAAGACGAAAATGTATACAATTCCTTAAAATAACTGTCAAATCGCTATTAAGTCATAACTTGAATCCTAGAAATATAACCTACGCCGGCATACGTGGAATTTTTACGTAATCGTCTGAACTAAGCTCAGATGCTCTGAACTTACAATCAAAGGATTATATATTTTGATGTATTTATGTTTTGATACAGCTTAAATAAATTCAAACATTTACTCACGTACATTCAGCTTAATATAAAAGTAATTATGTAAAGAGATCTTACTTGTGTTATTTCGGAGAGAAAAAATTAAAAGCTCTTAAGAGAAAATGGGGATTTTATGCTAGCCTATTCGTTAATCTTGAAGAGTATTTTACATTAATCATTTGAAAAATAAAACTGAGTGCTGGGTAAGGGCGATAATACACTGGCAATCTTACGTTGTAGATACGCGCGTCGGGCACAGCGTCGCCGCCGCCAATCTAAATAATTGACCTGTTCGTTGTCCGTTCAAGTGTGCAAGTTTTCTTGGAAAAGTAACTAAATGGAGAGGATCGTATAAAAAGAAATTATTTTATATCGTATAAATATTAATTACATTTCCTCATTTGCAAATAAAAAGCGATTTGAGAGTTGATTTTCATACATAGATATATTAAAAATATTATTTTTGGATTTTTTTGTTGTTGTGTATATTTTGTGTTTGATATTTATTTATCTTGTTTACGGAGAAGATTTTGATACATGGCTACTTATACAAGAAGGAACTAGGGAATTGTGTATCCTGGAAATATTGAAATACGTTTGTTTAATCTATCTGAATTTACTTGATACCACTATTTAACTATTAATATAAATATCATAAAAAATAACGTGAAAAGATACATTCACTTAAACGTTCAAGAAATGTTCTCATAAAATTAAAATCTAGCTGGTAAATATAAAAAATATAGAATATATAAAAAAGATAATAATTTTTTTAATGAATTTCATAAAATAAAATATAATAAGTATATTAAATAATTTTTCTCAAGTAAATTAATGAGAAAATATTATGAACGTGTTTTCTTTTCATTTACTGTATGCTATTATTGTACGTATATTACAAATTATATATCTGCGAAAACACGCTTATTATAATATCAATGAATGTATCTGAGAACGTATTTCATTTGTTATTTACGTTGTTTAATGAAAATGGATCCAGTTATTCCAAATAAGGGTATATAAATGTATTGTAATCACAACAGAAAATATTTCTAGATTTGCTTGTGACCTAAACCGTTAAGATGTAAGTTTCTTTTGTTGAGTAATTAATATACAATACAGACTGATGAAAATATTCTACATATTAAAAGTGCCCCACGAATATTATAAAATATTGATGTATTTACTTAGTACCCCTTATATACTCGCATAGTAAGATTAATAGTTTTATATATAGGTACTTATACTTAAAAAGATTATAATATTATAATTTCAGTTTCAACACTCTAAATTACTATTTCAAGGATAGAAACCTCTCTACGTTAATTATAATGTAATGAAATTGAAAATTTTCCTTAAAAATTTAACAGAACCGTGTCTATGCCGTTCAGTTTTCTTACATAACAGTAAAGGGTGGAAGTAAGAAGTAAAAAGAGGAAAAGTGTATTATTAGTCTCTTACCGAAATGGAATTGGAACATTTCGCGCAGAAAATTTCAGCAAATATTCACTTCGCTTTACTTAGCAGAGGGCAACATCATACTTTTGATATTTTACCTACAAAACTTAATAGAATTTCCAGAGAGAAAAGTATAAAAATATTTAGGTAACGTTTGCGTTTTATCTATGTACGTGTCCAGAATGTTTTCGTCTTTCATTGTATATTAATGAAAATAAATATGTGTCTAAAATATATTTAGTATAATAATCTATAGTAATCAAATCAAATTCACTCGTGTATATAGACTATACTGAGTAACTACAACGAATTAATTAACTCACAGATGGAAATAATTATTTGAATGGATATCTTAACCTAAAGCAGGTGAATTCATCTGAACATAATATTATAACCCTCTAATACATTACCAAATTTAATCAATATCATAGTTATACATAACTTAACATTAGGAATACTTTTATGACGTAACGAAGCCGTTAATAATCTCACCAATCCATGCCGGCCATTTCAAAAATCGAACTGTCAATTCAATGATGTCTTTATATTATTTTATGTTTTCTCTAAGGATGCCGCCAAGACGAATGGGGTAAATGTAAAATAATAGTCAGCAGTAGACGGGGCCAAGCTCCATTGTACAGGCATCCTGAGGGAAAAGTTACGACCGCGACAGGTGTGATGCCGAATTAACTTCTTATATAAACTCGCTTTTTATACAACACCGACACCTTAATGAGACCAAGGGATCATTGTAATAAAACGCGAGGTGTCCCGGACTTTTCTCTCTATTCTCTCCTCGGCTTAATTAAGATATTTCTCGGTGAATAATATTAATTTCTCAATAAAGTATACGTTCAGAGGTGTTATTAGATATATGTAATGGGAAACATTAGTATGGGCGTTATACTGTTAATCGATGAACGACCAACCTACACCACAGATGTCGTCATAGACGGCACGATAGGTACCTGCAACAAAAACACACGTTATTAAAATACCAGACGTGTATAATGACGTCAAATTTAAATATGGAAAAAATCAATGTCGTATAAATTCAACAGAGACGGCTGAATACAAACATAACGAAAGCTTGTTATTCGATAGTATGACATTTTGTTGGAACCCGTTACCTGTTTACTGGTTATTCACCTTTCGATTGAAATTACAGAATAAACATGGTTAAGAATTATAGGGAAGACGATGTTCGAATGAACAGACAGTGAATATGGCATATGATGGTCATGTTTCATTCAATCAAGACAGAGGATGCGTTGCGACTGGTGTCAACGACCTTACACTGAACATATGGCTTATCTGCGTGTTATCTGTATAACGAATATTGATTTATAATACAGAAGCTAAGCGGTGTTACTTACTAAAATGTTAAATACGTATTAAATACTTGCTTTAAAAATGTTTCGAACTATATGCAACGCGCTCGCCCGAGGCAAGTTCGCGTTATTCTTTTTTCGCAAGTCTAACCAAAGCGAGACAAAAGAGCAAGATGGCGAACATTCGGTGAGCGCGGTGCATTTAAAACGTAACCTCTTTAAAACAAGTATTCAATACGTATTTAACTTTTTTGTAATAAACCGGATATCTTTAGGTCACTGTAGTAGATGTATTTTCTGTTAATATAGGCGTTGAACTATCTGGGTGTTATGAAGGTGACTACCAAAACGGAAAATCTAAGGGCATACTTAACATAGTGTAGGTGTGGTTACCTGACTATAAGAGTATCGACAAATCAAGTATAAGTTTATATTAACAATAGACATGATAACTTTATCTTATATATAATACTGTCTAAGCCTCTTTTAGTGCGACCTAATTTACATAGATTCTGTCGGATATGGCCGTAGCATGGGAAAATAATGTCTTATAAATACAGATTTTACAGTCACCGATAACCATTTATTTGATCTTCATCAATGTGTATACGTACAAATAATGGGTAGGCTTATAAAGAAAATATATAATAAATAATACAGTGTAATAAATGTACATAATATGATAATCAAATGCATTTCAAGGTGCATAATCTCAACACAACTATTCAAAAAGAAAATAACAAACTTTAATGATATCTTAATGTTATTGTAAAAATTAAAGAATAAATTCAATTAAGGAATTTATCGTTTGCATCGACTGTCATCGAACAGAACGATATAAAAGGCAATTGAACTGCAGGAGAATGTCATCGCGGTGATAAAATTACGATTCATAGAGGCGCCAGATGTAGGTACGAAGCGTTTATTACTCGAGCGCAAATTGAAGCCGCTGTTAGACAATTGCAATGTTATTGTTTTCATATCAAAATTTTTATGGGGAAATTTTCATTAATAATTTTACACACTGAACCGTATATTATTCTTATTTAACTTTCTATGAATGTTATCTTGTTATTCTAATTAATTTCCATTGCGATACATTTTATAAGTAACTTTTATCATGTAAATATCATAATATTATTACATCCTCTACCATAAAATGCTATTAGTACATATAAGAGTTATTGAGGTATGTACCTATGCTTGGTACACATATATATTTCAATAACTCATATAAGTATGAATGTGTAGCTTAGCTTAGGCTAGCTCGATTAGGTCGTGAATTGTATGAATCAGGCGGTAACAGCCGAAGCCGAGGTATGTCGTGCACCCTTGAACTAGTTGTCAAAATAAAATCGGCTGAGTGTTTTTAACGCCCGCCATAGTCATCCGCTGAAGCTGTTAAAACCTTGCTAGATTAATAGAATAGTCAGCGCGTAAAAAAATGCTCATAAAATATGTGATTATCATGCAGTACTACGCTTTGTAAACTAAAACTGCCATCATGCTTTGAATTTTATTTGAAGATTCAGTAAAGGTTTACTGTGAGAAAAACCATAACATATGTAGATTACACTTTATGACACGTGCCTGGCAATAAATTTATAAAATATCAAGGCTTTAATATAAACATTTAATTTAATGTTATGTATTAAAACTTTATTTATTACTCGGAAGTAATTCATTAATAACTAACAAAAAATCTGCTTGTTGTTAACTGTACAATCAAAATCATCGAGTCTTCGTTATCTGGATAGGTATAAAATAAAGCAATTAAATTACTCCATACATATGTATCTAAATAGAATGTTTAATTTTCAATTAGGTATAGTAATTTAGATTGTTACTTTAATTTCTTGACTAATATATAATGCGAATTCAATTTTTTCTACTATTCTATCATAAAGGAATTTTGCATGCAGAATGGTATTGTAGTAAGTGCAAAAAAGGACATAAGGTATCTTCTATCCCGAAGAAAAAATTGTTCCCAAGAAATAGACCAATTCTACGTTAACACGAGCGGAACCGCGAGAAGAAGCTAGTTTCTATGAAAAATAAAAATATTTTTATTTTATTTTTTTGTAGCCGGGTGTACAATTTTAACAAATAGTGAAATTGGCGAGAATGTGATTATCCTGTCTTTAAATTGTGTGGTGTCTATATATATAAATTGCTTTTATTGTTTTGCTTAGATTTTTGTCGATAAAATTTCCCCCAAAAAAACATAATTCTCATAATTCTTATTTTTAACAGATCTTTGTAAAAATTATGAGATATACAAATAAATATACACTTTATCTTGTTTTCTGGTTATTCTACAATAATAATAACAACTTTTGTTTAATTTAGTAGGTATATAATATTTGTTGTAAATTTTAGTATTCGAGCTAAACTTATATTCCATCAGTATCAAGGTCTCTTATAAAGGTTACAGTGAATATGTTATCATATGGGTATATTAACTTTGTCACAACTGCCAATACCTTTTAGGCACGCCTACATAAACATCGTTGATAATATTAACAAAACCGTAGCCTTTGATAGTAGGTGAAATTTAGAGTAGCTGAATGGGAAATATTTTAGAATAGGAATGCTTTTACGTACCTATACGTTGTCGTTTTGAATTTAAACAACCAAGACCTACGCAATCGTCTTTGTCATGCGGTAAGACATATACAACAACACAGAGTTTTGTATTATTCATGGATGAAAGCATATTCTATTTATAATTTTTTGTGATACGTAATGCAGCGCGGTGTCCGCTCGAGGCAACAAAGTATGTTGCTATTGATTGGACGAACGTGGACCGGGCGGATTGTATCCCCGCCGCGTCGCGTCGCCATTCTATTTTTGTGTTTTTCGATCCCGAACGAATTATCGGCCACGATTACCGGACCGGTCTACGGTCATATTTCTCTCGATATTATTGCCTGTTATATCGATAAGTAATTAATACTTCTCATGGGTACAGATGTATAATTATTGTAGATAATGAAGACATTCGTGGACCGTCGGCATGCAGGCCTAAAATGAAACATTAATTTACCTGCCTACTAATATATGTTATTGACGACATTGTAGCAGATGAGAAGATTCAAGAAAATTTTTTCTACCTACATTGCCTACACCTATTGGAATCTACGTTGTCTGTCAATATTTTATACTTGATTATTTCTGATTCCCCCCGTATGGACATTGGATATACAGTAATATCTTATTTTAATACAGAACTATGTCTGTGTGCGGTAAGTATATATTGAACTCCATTATCACGCAAATAAACGTTCCGTTTATAGGTATTAGGTAAACATGGTTACAATATCATGCCTAAATACTTACTTTTGCTAATGATTATAGCAAACGAATTGTCTACTTATTTTTATCAATACGGTTAATTTAGAAAAGTTAAATTTATCGAATGTAAAGTAGATACGATGGTTGTTTCATTGGAATTAAATTTGTTAAAAAGTTTATTGTTGAATATTCACCCAATTATACTCATGTAGGTAAATTGACAATTATTTTGCAAATTAAAGTATTTTGGGTATAGGTATTAGGTATATTGCTTGTATTTTTATCCCATATAGGTAGGTGAAATATTACAATACGCTATTTAAAAGAAAATTATTAAATTACTAAAGTGTATTTTCCTTAAAATTTGACAATATCCCAACCACAAACTTTATAAAATATCTTTCACCAATATTAGAAAATAAACCTAAAGGTGAAAATAACTTTCAGAAATTATAACTTTTATATACAGATTTAAACAAATATTTAACACTAATTTAATATGATAACTACTAGAGATTAACCTTGAGTTCGGTTCATTAATTAAACCGTATAGCAAAAAAATACATCTCATTGCTTAAACTATGTGAGCCAAAAGGACTGCCACTAGTCATCAGTAAGCGCGGAAATTAGAAACTGCGTCATCAAAAACTGAGTGTGAGCTCAGTTTCCAAAAAAATTTATGACGTAATATTCCTTGAGCATTCATGTTATATTACATCACACGTATAATATAAGTAAATAGAAGTGAACATAATAGAAGTGAATACATTCAGACACTCAAATTAATGAGTAACTATATTAAATTGGCATGGATACCTACAAAATTGCATTTATTTCATGTAGTCGATTGTGATTTTAGGTTGTAATATAATTTTTGTTTTAAATATATATGATTCAATGATTATATCCCTTGGAGTATACTTTAAAGTTAGTACTTATATCTATTGTCTGGTTTATATTATCGGCAAAAATATAATTTAACTTCTATCGATCTATGTATGCCTTACATAATTTATTAGAAATAATTCTGTCACTTTTGAGAGTCCAATCAAATTTCTCAAGCTGTCTCGAAGTAGCAACAAAGTGGAAATCAATTGCACTTAGTGTAGTAAATAAATTAATTATTTAATGCACAAAATGATGGAGGTCATAATGATAAGAAAACGTTATGATTCAGCGTTTCTGGCTACTCCAGTTATAGTTAAGATTATAATCATAATTTAAATGAAATAGTTATCTCAAACCATCTGTAACTAAAAATTATTAAGGATCATGAATAATGAAGAACTAGTAGAAATAAGGTATGTTGATTGGAATTAATATTTACCATTGCGTATCAAGTCTGAAATAGCTACTCGGGTGACAGAGGATTGCTCCGTGATTCTAGAAAATAAAAAAAATGCGGAGAGAACTCCTATCTAAGTATATAAATTTGTAAAATAATAAAATACCTAAATATACAATTTTATATAAATTGTTAGTTATTTCAGAGGAACAAATGACATATACGTACCCATATATTACTACAACAATTGTTTACTTACTGGCGTTATATAATCGTAGTCCGGTGAAGCTGTTAAGACCTTGCTGAGTAAATAGCGTAGTCATTTCGAAAAAAAAATGCGTTATATAATTGTATCATTCTATATACCCGATTCCTTAAAAAATGTATACCGCAACAGTATTTACCTATTGGTAACTTCTATAAAAATGTAAACATTAGGTACTACATTTATTGTTATAAAGCCGTTTATTTAATGACATTGGTATTATAACAAATGAACAAATTATAATACATGCATTATACCTACTAAAAATAATCTATAAATATATATTCACGATCATATTTATATTCAAACACGACATTATTAATTTATCGTTTAATATATAATATTTAAATATCAACGTATTAGATGAAACGGTAAGCTTTAAACTACATATACGTAAGTAATAGCCTCATTTTATTCATTCCATCGTATAAGATACCTAATACCGATCATATATTTCCCAATATGTTTTCATATCTTTGTTTCACGTTACTAGGCCCGAACCAATAGCGGAAGCAGATAGACACCGAAGTCTCGCAATAACAATAATGCGGGAAACGGAGCCGGGCGAACTGCCAGGGTCCTATCGATCCACGCCGTGCCCAACTCACCAGACTTATTTGACCCCCGAAATATATTAGACACCCCCTATTTAAACATCTCCGTTATAGACACAGGGAGGTGTGGTGTACCAACTTTATATTGTCTTCAAATATACAAGTAGGTCAGAAGGAAAATTTACAAACACTACTCTCAGTGAATGTGGATTTTTTTTATAAAATAAACCGAGAAAATACTTTCCGGGTCAATGCAAATGAGGATGTTTACTCTTACGGATCCCTTTTTTTGTACCTGCGTATATTGTAAAGATTGAAGTAAACCAAATATCCGTTTAAACTTCTTTGAATATTATTATATAATCTACAATACATAATGAAAATACATTTCTTTTCAGGTTTAATCATGTCAAAACTACTGAAGAATTGTAGTCCGGTGAAGCTGTGAAGGCCAATAGCGTAGTCAGTTAAAAAAAAAAATAACTGAGGAATTCGGCATATGGCTATTAACACTGGATGCGGAATTATTCCCAATTGGTTATTGACTTTTTTTTTGGATTCGATTGGTACTCTTTGCTATATTTTTATACCCAAAGAAGTCGCAACGTACTAACGTAAGAGGCCTCCTAAGCGCACGCCACCCTCTGCGACGCTGGTGGTATCATCTAAGGACCCCCGAGAAACCAGTGAGGGAGTCCTGCTGGCGATTCAGAGGGTGGCTAACACCCAGGAGACCGGAGCACGAGTCGACGCCGTGAGGAAGGCCAGGAACCAAAAGGTCGTCCTGCGCTGCCGAGCCGAGGAGGATGCCAAGAGGATGGCAGGGCAGCTGCGGGCGTCCTCGGCCGGCCTCACGGTGTCGACTCCGACGAGCAGAAGACCGCTCGTCGAAATAAGAGACGTTCTGGCGGCGTATAAAGATTCTGAAATAATTCAGAATCTGCGCCGCCAGAACGAGGAAGTGTTCCGGGACCTGGAGGCGAAGGATGCGGACATAACGATACGGTACAGGAAGAGGGCTCGTAATGCACTAGAATGCCACCCAGTCCTGGAGGTCGCTCCGAAGCTATGGCAGAGACTCACGCAGGCGGGGCGCGTTTACATAGGTATCCGCTACCGCTTAGTGAGAGACCAGACACCCCTAGTGCAGTGTTCGCACTGCCTCGGATTCGGGCACACCCGACGGGTTTGCCCAGTGCCCGAGGAGGCGTGCGCGCACTGCACTAAGATCCATCGAAAGGGTGAGTGTCCTCGCCGGGCGGAGGGTGTCGCGCCCGCTTGCGTGAACTGCCATAGGGCAAAGCGACCTCAAATGGAGTCCCACCATTCGGCGTTGGACCGGGAGTGCCCGGAGGCGCGAAAGTGGGACTCCATAGCGCGCTCGCGGGTGGCATACTGCTGAGGGCACCCCAACGAAAAACAACACGTCAGCCACAGAGCGGGTAACTGAGACCCCCCGTATAGCGGTGGTACAAGCAAACCTGCAGCGCTCAAAACTGGCCCTGGCCGAGCTGCAGTGCTGGGCCTCTAGTAGGAAAGATACCATAGCCCTCGTCCAAGAGCCATATACGGGCAGGACGGGGGAGGTGACGCAGGCTCCCGGCACGAAAGTGATCCAGAACACTGCACTAGGAGCAGGGCCGGTTAAAGCGGCGATTATTGTCTACGGCAGGCTGGTGAGGGTCACAACGGATCCCCAGCTCGTGGACAAAAATATCGCTGCTACAGTGCTGCAGGTGGGTACCATGACGCTGGGGCTGGTCTCAGTCTACTTCGAGCCGGATAAGCCCATAGAGCCGTACATTGTACGACTCGAGAGCGTCTGCGCGGTTTTAACCGCGCAGTTCTTGGTGATCGGCGGCGACGTGAACGGTAAGAGAGTGTGTGGTGGGGCGGTCGCATATGCTTCCTTCCTAGACGCAGCGGGCCTCGAGATCCTCAACGCCGGAGACAAACCCACCTTCCAAGTCTGCAGAGGGGGCCGCATATGCACGAGCAGTGTTGACGTCACTGCATGCAGCCCCGCTCTTCTCGGCAGGATCGATGACTGGAAAGTTGATGAGAATATAACATCATCTGACCACAACGCAATCACCTTCTCGATTCGGGTGGATGAACCCCTGGTCGCCCAGGGGCCTAAAACCACCCGAATCTATAACACAAGGAAGGTAGTGTGGTCGGAATTCACATCAACTCTACAGGAGAAAATGTCCGAGAGGGGTATGACGACTTGTAAGAGTGGAGAAAATCCGGAACGGGGGGGAAATCGAGGCAGCTGTGTCCGAGTACCTAGCCTGCATTAGGGACACCTGCGAGCAGGTTGTACCGAAGGCGAGCGGGGGAAAGGGGGTGAAGCACCCCCCTTGGTGGTCGCCGGAGCTAGACCGCCTGAAACGGGAGGTAGCGCATAGGAAGAGGAGAATACGCTGCGCGGCCCCCCGGCGCAGGCCTTACGTCGTCGCTGATTACCTACAGGCTCTCGAGGAGTACAAGAGTGGAGCAGCGGATGCACAGACCAGGAGCTGGAAGGAATTCTGCTCAGCACAAGATCGGGAAAGTCTCTGGGACGGCATCTACAGAGTCTTGAGAAGGACAGAGCGTAGACGAGAGGAGACATTGCTCGCGGATCCCATCGGGAACACTCTGGGCCTGATGGAGTCCGCTGAGCTCCTCGCCTCGACGCTCTTCCCTCTCGACACTGTGGATGCCGAAACAGACGACCAGAGGGCCAGGAGGGCGGAAACGGAGGAGATCCTCCCTGTCGAACTCCGGAGTTTGTCGGCTTGCGACCCGCCTTTTACCCGAGAGGAGATTCTGCGGGTCCTCAAAGAGTCGAACCCGCAGAAGGCTCCAGAGGGAGACGGGTTAACGGCCGACATATGCACGCACGCGATCCTGGGGGGGGGGAGTGGAGGTATTCCGGGCACTTGCGAATAAGTGCCTGGAGCACCAATACTTCCCCAAAGCTTGGAAAACCGCGTGCGTGTGTATACTCCGCAAGCCAGGCAGAGAGGACTACACAACCCCTCGTTCATACCGCCCAATTGGCCTACTCCCGGTGCTGGGCAAATTCCTGGAAAAGCTACTGGTCCGACGCATCAGGTAGCATCTGCTGCCAAAACTCAGCGTGCGGCAATATGGGTTCGTGTCGCAGCGCGGGACGGAGGACGCCCTCTATGATCTGGTGACACATATCAGGACGAGGATGGAGGCGAAGGAGATCGTCGTCCTGGTGTCGTTAGACATAGAGGGTGCTTTCGATAACGCGTGGCGGCCGGCTCTGAAGTCCCAGCTCGTGGCTCTAGGGTGCCCTCAGAATTTGTACGGTATGGTCTTGTCGTACCTTGCGGACCGGAAAATCGAGCTCAGCTACGCCGGTGCACGGTTGAGTCGGGACACCTCCAAAGGTTGTGTCCAAGGTTCCATTGCTGGACCAACCTTTTGGAACATCATTCTCGACTCCCTGCTGGTGGAGCTCGAGTCCGCGGGAGTGTACTGTCAGGCCTTCGCGGACGATGTCGTCCTAGTTTTCTCCGGGTTGAAGGTCGAGCCTGTGCAGGAGAAAGCAAGCAAGCCGAAACAGGTGAGACCGTGGTGGACTGGGGCGTCAGAATTAAGCTGTCGCTCGCACCTCGCAAATCAAAGGCGATGGTGTTGACGCGACGGCTTAAATTTGACGACCCAGTCATCACCATGGACGGAATTCGGCTGCCGATGGAAAAGTCCATCCGCCTGCTGGGCTTGACCATAGACCGGAAGCTCACCTTCCAGGAACATGCCACTGCTGCTTGTGTCAAGGCGGCAAATATCTATAAGCGGCTGGCGTGTGCTGCGAGGGTGAGCTGGGGTTTGAACCCGGAGATAGTCAGGACGATATACACGGCGGTCATTGAGCCGATCGTGCTGTACGCCGCAAATGTATGGGACTCCGCTGTGAGCAAGCTTTCGATAAGAAAGAAGCTCGACAGTGTGCAGCGGGGCTTCGCGCAGAAGATTTGTCGGGCGTACCGCACGGTCTCTCTGACGGCCGCGCTGGTCTTGGCAGACTTGCTCCCGCTGGACCTCCGAGCCATCGAGGTGCACAGGCTGTACCGTGCAAAGAGGGGGGATTTACGGGACGACATCGTGGTCGACCGATAGCTCGTGCGGCCTGTCCGCGCCTGCGAATACCCGCACCCAGCGCAGTGCGAGGGCGAAGCTTTTTAGTGCCTGGAAGCCCCCCCGGAGCTGAGCGGCTCCCAGATCTACACCGATGGATCTAAGATCTCTGGCGGTTCAAGGAGGGGCAGGAGTACAGGTACCGAACGTTTCGCCTGGAGCCCTTCTGCACGGTCTTCCAAGCGGAGATGCTGGCGCTGCTGAGGGCAATCCAGGCGGTTCAGAAAGCGAAGGTCCGGGACGTCGGCATCTACAGCGACTCAAGGTCGTCGCTGGAGATGCTGGCGCACCCGTCCCCGCCTCACCGTCTAGCCCTCGCGGCACAGCGAACTCTGAAGGAGATCCGTGCAGAGGGAGGCTCTGTCCACCTGCACTGGTTGCGGGCGCACGTAGGGACTACGGGCAACGAGCGAGCTGATGAGCTCGCAAAAAAGGCCGCTCATAAGAAAGCTGCGGCCGACTACGATAGGTATCGGATATCATTTGCAAAGCGCCAGATACGCGGGGCCTCAGCGAGGAGCTGGCAGGAGCGATATGAGGCCTCCATCACGGGGGAGGTGACGCGGGCGTTCTTCCCGAACATAGAGGATGCACATCGCATCCTCAGGAAGACAAGCCTAGCGCCCTCCAACGTGCAGGTGTTAACCGGCCATGGGGGCTTCGCAGCGTACCTGCACAGGTTCAAGCTGAAGGATAACCCCGCGTGCGCTTGCGACTCGGATACCGCCGATACAGTCTACCATCTTATAACAGACTGTCCCAGATTCGGCTCGTCCCGTAACGACCTGGAGAGTAGAACCGGGATGAGGATGAGTGTTGAAAATCTTCCATCACTTCTGAAGGAAGACGAGCACCGCGCAGCCGCACTGGAATTTCTGGCGGAAATTACCAGGGTGGCAGGCGCCAGGAACAAATGAATGGAAGAAATTAAAAGTAACGGGAACGAAAATAGTAGTTACTCACAAAACTGGCAAATTAAAAATAATTCAGACTGGCTGGAAATTAGACTGAAATAGCTCAAATAGAATAAGTATAGCATTAAGAATACTGTAATAAAGCTGTGATATATAAAAACATAGTATTAAGTAAATTGTACATGTGATAAAATCTGTGATAAAAATAAATAATTTAAACTAAGTAAAATATATTAAAAACGATTACAAAATTTAGGATAAGTAGGATATAGAAATTGTAATAAAAGACAAAACGAAAAGGAAAAAACAAAACAAAATAATGTAATAGAATAAGATCAAAATAAAGAAAGAAAAGCCAAAAGAACAGGGCGAAATTAAATAAAGAAAAGAGCAACAAAGGTCTCAGATCACGTCTGAGGAAAGAAGGGGGACTCAACAAAAAAAAAAAAAAAAACGTAAGAGGCCGGCAACGTACTAGCAGCTCCCCTGGTGCTGCTACTGTCTATGGACGGTGATGATCACTTACCATCACGTGACCCCCCTGTTCGTTTGCTATAATACATATATAAAAATCCCATTTTAATTAAAAAAAAAAAAATAACATTCAAAATGTGCCTATATAAAATGCACAAACAAGTTCTAGTATTAAATACATATTTATACATTCATTAAAACAAAATCTAACATAATTTGACATAATTATACAACTTACTCTAAAGTATTATAATAAATAATTGAGATCTTTATTTTATGAATATACTAGAGCTTACCTCTCGGTCTCTACACGTTTGTTTTTATTTATTGTATTATGAATGTCTAAATACCTAATCATACCAATTTTCATACAATCCATGTAAATTTAATTACTGTAGTGGCACCAAGTGGCGAGATATAACTAAATGGATTATACAAAAGCATTCTTTATGAAAAACATATAATTGTATCAATTCTCAAGTAGATCTATTAAATAAAGATTTTTTTTTTTATAAAAGCAATATTCACTTTTATACATATAAATTACACCTTATTACATAATTATTACTAGAATATACTTTAAACCGTATAAAGTGTAAGTCAACTCTATAAAGAAATCTATAAAATCATAATGACAACTCCATTTCTTTTCAGTAAATCAAATTTCTTCCTTGATACGTCAAGTTTCTTCTCAAGATAAGACGTACCTAACTAATCCTATACTTATTTAACTGTCCAAATATCGTTGACCTATAAGCCAACGCTGCGTTACCTGGACGAAGCCTCAATCGAATACATAGCAGGGGAGGTGGAAATGTCAACGTATGTTGGTTAAATCTAAAGGTACTAGAGAACCGTGGGTCGACAATCAAGTGAACTCCAGATAAAATATTTAAAGGTCACCTTAAGCGTTTTGAGACCTTTTCACCGCTCGAATAAGATTAGATGGTATGTGTTTTGAAGAACCTGTTTTTTTTATTATTTATAAGAAATATTAGCAAATTAGCAGAAGTACTAATGAAAATCACATTTCCATTTAAGATTTGTTAATTTCGACAATAAATCACTTCTGTATAATGTATATAAATCAAATTATCACGATAGCTTCTTACTATGAATTTATCATTATTGTTGTAAGTACTACATAAGACAAATTATAAGTATTTTTGCTTTAACCTCGTTTTAAGTGTTTTTTCTTCTATTAATAAAGCATGTTATTAAGGTTATAAACAACGAAGAATGAAGTTAGTTAGGTATAAAGTGATAATATATGTGAGCTTAGATGTTTGTAGGAGAAATCAAAAACTATTGATTTAATCATTATTTCACTGGCTCTTTACTTTAGGCTGTTCTTGTTGTTTTCATTAGAGGTTATATTGTGATAATTTTACAAATATAGTCACGTATCTAAAGTTAATGAGCTTTTAAATTTCATAGTCAATAGCGATTCGTTTTAAACTGGATCTAAATGCAGAAAAGGACTTTACCTACTCTCCGGTCAACAGAATATCTAGGTCATATAACTCATTTCATAAAACATGCGATATTTTCTCAACTAAATGAAATAATGTCATAACAACGATAGAAACATATCAGTCTATTAACAAAATATAGTTTTAATTGATTTAGTATTTATTCTTTTTCTTCTCTGTTACTCTGTCATTTTTCTAATATTTTAAAATATGGTTTTAGAGTATCAAACAGTTTTAGAATTTTATTTGTCTTTCTGTCTCAATTTCCTTGTATCTTTAAATATATAAAATAATTTGTTTTGTTGATATTTAATTTATATATATGTATATATATATATATAGGTAGTACTTAAATAGATAACAAATAATTATTGTTAACTGTATCCTGCAATCTTACCTATAATATTATAAATGCAAATATTTGTTTGCTTATTTATTTAATACCTACTATTTCACACTTTAACTAATCAATCTATTGTTATGAAATTTTGCATACACGTTGTCAAGGGTCTACAAAAGGATATAGGATCCCTTTCAACCAAGAACTGTCTCTATCCAATCCAATCTACATTAACGCAAGTGAAGCTATAGTAGTAGGTATATTAAGATATCAGGGTGGTTAAAAGTTAACAATATTTCATATTTTTCAATTTTCAATGTTTCTAAAGTTTCTTATCAAAGAGTACAAATATGTATATGTAATATGCGTACAAATATTTTAAATTAGTAAACATATAGATATAGAAGTAAGAGCCTCTCGTCATAGTAAAGGGAAAAAAAAGTAATTTACAAGTATTAATAAAAAAAATTAAAGCTCGCCATTATATATATGTAGATTCTTATTTTATTTGCTTTCTTATTCCTGCGGGAACTATACCGTAGATACCGTATAGCAATTTATAGATTATTGATACACTATTTGTAAATTATAACTGATTGGATCGAACACCATAAATCGAGTGTAAATATTAGATTATTATATTGTTTTTCTCGAACTATCTACGTTATTGACCTAGCAAGGTCTTAACAGCTTCACCAGACTACCATACGGATCTTCTAATATATCTAAGCTATTATAATTTATTGTTGGCTAAAATATTAATGAATAATAACAACGTCAAGATGGTAACATGACACTCATGGAGTTAAAGCTGTGAAATGTTGACAGCTAGCGTATATATTTCAACCGATTGGTTCACAGGCCGACATGACAGCAGCTATTGCCAATAGGGTCTCAATCACTTTGTGGTCGCGATTGTTTTTTAATTATATGCTTATAATAATGTAGTAAATACACTTTGTAGTGCCCTGATAAAAATGGAATACATAGAATTAACTCAATTTTTTGAAAGCATATCACATACAAAATAGATCTCTATCTTAAATTACAGAAAATGCCATTGACAAAAGTAAGTTTAAATGAAATAAAAAATAATGTATATTTTTACAATGTTGGCGCAAATATAAAATTGCATTTAATTAAAATAATGATAAAATTTAAGGACAATGTTCTCGGTGTATTCTCGGATCATTGAAAACGATGTAAATTATACACTGAAAAGGTAATGTATGAATTAATAAACCTGTATATTATAAAAACATAAATGTCACTATATAATTTTATTGCTATAGATTCACAGTTTTACGCAAATAACACGTAGTTTAAACATATCAACACAAGGGTAAGGCATTGGCCTAAAGTTTTTCTAAAATACATTCGTATTTATATCATAATAATTCATCACACGCACGAAAGGTCATTGTTTTTTCAAACCTGTTCTCAAAGTTAGTAAGAAATACTTAAGTGTCATTCATTTGTGTCTGTGACACAATGTTGAGACAGAAACACACGAAATAATGAAAAAAAGAGCATTAACTTTTTACTAGGGCTAATTTCATATCTACACAATCTACACTGAACTTTACTGCTTGTTTTGAAATAAAACGGAATTATTCAAAAGAAAATTACCTGATTTGTCACCCTTAATTTTTGTTAATTTATAAAGTATGTTGGCATTTAAAGTTTTTTTTATCCATAAGTTACTACAAAAAGTTTAGATACTTGACAGAAATCAACTTTATATATACTCTAGTTCCTTAATGTTTTTTTAGGAACTTAATGAGTGAACAATACTAGTTCAATGTTTAATGAAAATTGTATTCTTATTAGATCATTTGAAGTGGTCACCACCGTCCATAGACACTTACATATCAAGGGACTCGCAAGTGCGTTGCCGGCCTGTGTTTGGAGAGAATAGGGCAAGGAAGGCGGAGTGAGAGGAGGCGGGCTTCCAGCGCCATTACTGACCAAACAAAACGCAACAATGCCTAGCACTGTTACGTCACATCGCTTTTCTGTGAGAGGGTGAAACCAGTTATGGCTTCAGCGTGACTCTACCACTTATAATTATCATGTATTATCCATTATAAAAAAAGTTTATCTATTTTACAACTGCAGTACCTAAGTCATGCGTGCATAATCAAAATAAACTACCCGAAAATACAATACGGGGCTAAATTAGTATTTTGCCGAGACCATTCCGTTTTTCCATGTTTTCTTTTCATCGACAAAGCCTAACTGTTTACAAAACGATCCGGGAATACCACTGTTCACTTGCCAACTTATTTCATACACTGAGGTTCGGTTATAAGGCTGTCTTCTCTTGTATATAGGTTGTATCCGAAGTAAAACTATCTTGGTATAAGTAACTTTTGCGTCGACTTTGACTGTCCGTCGGCACGCAAGTTCGCGTGTTCACTTCGGTTCCCGCCCAAATTACCCGTACAATTCCTACCTGTGGTTTGTATCCAGTAAAATTGTAACTTGTACAGAGGCAGTTACATTGTATGTAATTGTGTCTGTGAAATTTCTACGTTAATTAATTTGAGAGAATCATCAATTACCTTGAAATATCTACTTAGTTATAGATTATTATTTTACTTCAGAAAATAATGAATAATATTATCATACACTAACTGTACCCGCGACTCTGTCCGAGTGGAACCTAATGTAATAACAGTGACTAATAAGATCCACTGCATATATTAAGACGATTTACTTATCTACTTTCCTCTCACCATCGCGACGTCATTAAAATTACAATACCTTTTGATAGAGTGTACCGATTTCAATGAAACCAAGACTAAATGTTGTTCGAGAACATGCTTTATAATTTTATTTGGTTTTAATTGTGAACGCAGTATTTTTGCAGTGGTGCGTGTTCAAACAAGCAGACAGATAGATCGTCATACAGATAGACTTTTCTAAAAAATATTGAAATCTATTTTATTGATTATTCTAAGAAACCAGCAACAATTTTTTTTACAAAAACCTAAAAAGAACAAACTCGTTAGTTTTACGTTCTTATTATATGTAGGTATAGATTATTATAATATGCACCTATCTCACTATTAAGCGACCGAAACGTAGAATGGAAAATATTTATCTATTTTTAGTTACCTATATGTCAATGTGAAGTTCATTTTATTATTATACATTTTTATTATTTATACATTTTCTTGATAATAATACCACGGAAGCCGTGAACAAACTAAAAGTGCAAATAGTGTTCATTCATTCCTTCGATTATTTAAACTATGAATTTCTTATTGCAATAACAATAAGATACCAAAGTTGCCAATGTTCATATTATTTATTTAAACAGGCACAGGTATTTTATATTTAAATTCATTACATCATTTTCAAAACACAATAGGCGGACAATTGGCACTTCCTAAAACACATATCTAACTGTAAATCTTCCTGCTGGCAAATTTAAAACGGCACTCATAGTTTTCTATTCTGCCTGCTCACTGTAATCTATTCTTTCTTATGTGTAAATTAATGGCAGATGGGTTATTTCAAAAGATATTCTATATGGTTCCATGCTTCGTGGCAATTTGCTCTTATTTTTCATATGTGTTTTTAAGCTATCCAATATATATAATTATAGTTCCTTTATATACCTGGGTTCCATGTGGATTAATTAGGGGATTATTTTTATTTTTTTTAGTTCTATTATCGTTTTAATTTAATCTATAATCTATTCATTTTTATCATTATGGCTTAGTTCCTCTGAAAAAGCATTGTAACATACTATAGCCTATATAATACTTTAAACAGTCCTATATCTGATGTAAGTTTCATCAAAACTAATTCAGTAGTTTCAGAGACTACCTCGGAAAAACTACAGGCAAGTAAATTTTATATATATATAATAGATTAATAATGCATTATTTATGTCTACATTTTAGCTGTACGTAGGTTACTAACCTACCAAAAATACATCCGTTTTTAAAGAAAATACAGAATAATACAAAATAAACACCAATCGATTATTCAGTGGCGTTTGAAGTTCGTACCACACATGCAGGTTACATAAACAGTTTGTGACAAAGTAATAATATCCTGCAATTAATTTTATTGTTTGTATTCACATTGTAATTCCGCAATCAAAATCTACCGCCACACATACAGACTGATTGGTATGCAAGATTAACATTAATGTGTCACCGTTTATATATGTCCGACAATTTGATGATCATCTGGGTGTATAAGTAACTATATACATATAGTATAATCTCACTAATCCGACAATTCGATAGATCGGAACGTTCCGGTTAGAGAAAAGGTTATTACGCAAGGGCTACAAGTTGTACAAAAGCAAACCTCAGTTAAGGATTATATATTTTAAAACTATGTAATTCGATATGTACATGTTAATTTAATACATTATACACATTTATTCCCTCTATGAAATGCTTTATTTTATTCATTACCTATAACTTTTTCACTATAATACAGTAATCCGAACATTCCAATAATCCGGCACCCTTCGGTTTTTAATAGTGTACTAAATTTTCGTTTATATATAGGTACCATGTGTTATGAAATCATATTTGAAATTACGTGTACATGGAAAATAATAATAAAGTTTTGTAAATTAAATTTCAAATCGAAATGACTACAAAAGTAAGAATGTTGAATGCTAAATAATTATACACAGTAATTATTAATTAGTATAGTATCTTTAAGTATTTAAAATCCATACTTATAAACATAGTAATCTATTAATTGAACAGTGCTAACACACTTACACAGATTGCGAAGAAAAAATATACTTTCACCTTGACACTAAATTATCACTTATAATAAAAACAAACAGTTATTAATTAATACACGGTTTTTCATTCACTTATATAACTGTAAATAAACGTAGTACGATTTTAAAATCATTCACAACTTTACTCTCAAGACGAATTATTCAAACTGATTCGAAATTTCTAGCGATGTCGTTTGGTTATTTTTATAGAGTATTAGAACAAGTCAATGTCGTACAGCTATTGTATATTTATATTGCCCTATAAAGACCGTCCCTTATGGTATTGTACGGTAACCCTTTGGGCATAAAAATGTAACGTTTTTACAATGACTTTTTGCTCCAGTTTTTAAGGGTAACCGCAGTTAGGAGACAAAGTGACAATGATTACACCAACAACGGGTATGGATAATAAATAACGGTACTGCGTGATGATAAAAAATTAGATAAAATCATAGACTGTGGTCTTTATGTTTTTACATGGTCAATGTTTAGTTTTAAGGTATTGATTTGATGTCGTTCAGGGAGGTATTAGAGATTTGAGGTATACACCTATATAGCAATGATAAAGATGGACAAAGTTCTTCAGGAAATTGTTTGCTCGCTCTGAGTAATATAGCAATTTTTATTTATTATTTTACAAGGGACCACCCACGATTTCGCTAGCATCTTATCTATATAAATATTGTCAGCATATATATGTGTAGGTAATTGCTAATAAAGTAAATCTTTAAATACTTTAAAGACTAGAAGCGATAATTTTTTGCAAGAACTACTGTAGTACTGTTCGTTGCGGATACTGTATGCAGTTTAAATATATTTATAGTACCCTAATAAGACAATAATGGATTAGAACATTTTAAGGTAACCAATTCCACTATACAATATCTTCTTCTACCATTTTTTTTCAAGCTAACTACACTATTGACCTAGCAAGGTCTTAACAGCTTCACCGGACTATGAAGGCGGTGCTTAAAGCGCTCAGCCGATTTTATTTTGACAACTGATCTTCTTGTTGGAACAACATTATGTACATATGTACTTACATTCTTCTGGTTGGAATATATATCCTTTTCTGTACACCTGACAATATATATATGTGCAAAATTTTATGGTGATAAATTAAGTAGGTAAGGCATCTGAGCGTAACAAACAAACAAACACATTTCCATTTATAATATTAGTAAGGATGGCCATAGGTTTCTCTGATATATAAGCTATATTATTGGAATATATCTTCAAAACCCGTTAATTATTGTTTGCGCGAACTAGTAAGAAACATCCATTTTGCTCTTTTGTAATATTGATAGGATTTTATAATGACTTCTGACTTGTACGTACCTAACTACAAACGTTATGTAACTGAGAAAATACCACTCCCTGTGATCCCGAAACGTGATAACCTAAAAATGAGACTGTTTCTCACTTTCTATAGGAGTTGTAATTCAGATGCATACATGTAGCTTGACACCCCGCTTGTTTGTTATTATATACCTTATATTATATTGGTAGCAGCCTACTAATGAAAAGAAATCGCTATCTCGTCCTTAGGTATAAGCAGAAATATTAGATATTTCTGAAATTAGGTAAATAGACTTGTTTAGAAATCTTACCTCCAGTAAGTAGGCATATAAAAAACATTACGTGTGTCAGTACCTATGTTCACGCGGAAGTAGTAAATCTTCTTTGGCTTATATGTATTAAATTATATAAGTATAGATGAGAATGGTTAAAAATTATATACCTACTAGATATATGAAATCCTATAGACTAAATATTTAACTATACATTTACTAATTTTGATAAAGTACAAAATACAGACAGACACTTATACCTACCTACTTACACTTGAAAAAATACATTAGGTATGTATTATACACGTTTAATGCACAATGTAAATTTTTCCCTACCTTGCTGTAAGAAGTTGCACTAAAAATATATTTCATAACCGTAATAATAACGAGATATGGATATTTATATACTAAGCTTTTACAATCTAACCACAATCTTATTACAAATTCAATTATTCTCTATACACAATGTCATCATATTATTTTCTTTTTCTTCTTTGTGTAATATTGGTATTATACAGTCAATTCATACATATTTAAAGTTATCTGTGTAGATTTACTATAATTATAATATTCATAATGATTATCCACATCCTAGAATTCAGAAAAACTCGTTTTGATTTGTCGATAATTATATTCATTGAATCATATGAATACTCTTACTATGTTAATCATAATAATATATTAAAATGATTATATCTCAATTATTACATCATGTTTAATTATTTTCAGTTGTAAGAAAACACATATTTGCAAATTTAGCATTTCAACTGTATTCCAAAATAAGGGTAGACAGTCTTCTATACTTACACATAATAAGAATGTAAATCTAATATGTCTGTACTTTCATATTTTTGTAAAAAAATCGTTGCAGGTGTCTTGGAAAAAGTGATAAAATACATTTTAATCAATTTTAGAAATGTCTGTCTGTGTGTATAAGTACACATTACCTACTGCTAAAATACTGCGTACATAATAAAATCTTTAAAAAAAAATGAAAATGCTTTTCTTAGAGTAACATTTAGTCTTTGTTTTATTAAAATCGTTTTGGCTTATCAAGTGTTATTGTACTTTTAATGACGACGCGACTTAAGTACGAAGGAAAAGTAGATAAATAAGTAAATGGACTTGATACATTCAGATAAATTAATTAATCGTTGTTTTATTTATGTAAGGTTTCATGCGGACGACGTCGCAGGCATAGCTATTTTAAAATATGGGTAAATATATCTTACTCCATTTTTAGTTACAATATATATTTACTAGCTTAGTGTGGCGTTTATCTGAATATTCATGAGCTAAGGATAGAATAGTAATAATATACCTATTCTTTCAGTTAAACGTTGAATTTACAAAGCACCTAATTGAATTTAGATATGAGTTTAATGGTGTATAAACAGTATTATCTACTAAGCATATTTAGAATTAACTAGTCTCAGCAATTAAAACATTATCATTTGAAATAACTACAAAATTAGTGTATATATTACTTATTCATTTATTTTCAATTAAGTGTATTACTGCGTCTACATATAGTGATGTTTTGTATTAATTTGTGACGTAATAATAGAAGTAGGTTTGTTACTTTCCGAATATTGGATTGTTGCTAGATATACCTACTATATACTTATAATTTATCAAATAATATGAACATTAATGAAACCTATCAGTTATCTCCATACATTGTGTTGTAACATGATAGGTACTTATATTCTAAAGATGTTTAATTATTTACTTGTGAAATTCAAGGCACTTAATTTGAAATTCTTTAAATTTTGTGTCAGGATTGAGTTTTATCGTGTAAATAAATATCAATAAGAACGTATTTTTAGCAGTTAATCTTCTTAAAATGTAAAAAAATATGAAATTGTTTTGTGGTAATCCAAAAATTTAAGTTATTACCTTAAAATTATCTTCTTAGAATAGTCATGATACATATGTGAAAAGAATAATTATGAGTTTCTTTGAATATACTTATTGTAAAAATTATAAATTTAAGTACAAAGATAAACTAAAAACTCAGAATCAATAAATGTCCTATAAGTATATAAAGATATCTACCGTATACATTGTCTTTGATGAAAGATAGTTTAGGTTAGAATAAGGATTAAAATGTTGATTTATTGTAGAATAATTTTAGTCATGTATTTGCTATAAATTTGTAGCCACCATATGTATCTATACATAATTTAAATTTACCCCAAAACTTTACTTCAGTTTCACTTTCAATATTTAATGTTATGTTAATGTCCGTCTTTAATTTATGGTGCCGTGTACCATGTAATTTCTGTGTTGAGTTTGCTGTGTTAGCAAAAAGAAGGACCACCTAAAACGTAAGTAGAGGTGCGAACAGAGTAGTGGGGTTTTTACGACTCGAGTGACCTCACTTCATAGTTAAGCCACTCGATACTAGATAGCGCTGTAATGCATTTCGTAATATGTGAATTGCCTCTCAGTTAATTGTTAAATATTTATGAATATTGTATATAGATATGCCAATAAATTTAGTAATCAATGGAATAGATGAATTGTGTTATTCAATATTTAATTGCTAAAAAACATTTCATAATCTTAAACAGGAGTGGCGCCACAATCCAAGCGGAGATTCGTGGAACTATCGTTATTTTCACTCAGAATTTTGCCTCCTAAACGTCTGTCTTTACGTGGAATTGTATAACTTAAATACATTGTGATAAAGGTCTTTTTGTACAAACAACTGTGGGCGTATAGAACTTTTTAAACTAATAGAAACGTTCCTTGAATCATCATCCTTGTATCACATCTCCTGCCATTATGATAGCAAATATCTACATACATTTAAATTATAATAGTATATAGAAGAATACATTTAATATTTTACTGTTACATGACAATCAATTCCTACTTATATACCTATGCGTTGGTATCGGTTTAGAAATATTGGTAAGTAAATATTCAAACCATTTCAAAAAATATACTATACAAATATGATCAATATTACTTAAATTAATTACGAAACATGTAATATATATTTAATTCTTTGTAATTGTGCGGCTAAGTGGACTATACTTATACGATTAGGTATATGTTTTTCTTGTTGGTTTAATTTTCAAATATGGCGGAGCATATTTCTTTTTTAGGAGGCAAACGAATAGGCGGGTCACCTGATGTTAAGTGATCACCGCCGTCCATAGACACTAACAACACCAGGGGAGTTGCAAGTGCGTTACCAGCTTATCTTCGGAGGATTGGGGGAGGAGGAAGGGTGACAGGGAAAAGGAGATGGGCCTCCGGCGCTCCACTGACCGAACTAAATGCAACAATGCAAGCACTGTTACTTCACGTGGGTGTTTCTGTGGGTCGAGTGGAACTACCTCGGACGAGCCAACCCATTCATGCTGAAACCAGTAATAGCTTCAGCGTGGCTCTACCACTAACTATTTTAAAGAGTGGAAGTACAAGTTATTGTGAAATATATAGACAAAAAAATGAATAATAATACTTCTATATTTCACAAAAAACATCCAAAGTCCAACAGATCTAATGAGATTTTGTAACGGGAAGTATTAGTTATTTTAAAAATTGATAGACAAACTATAAAAATTACACTATCTCTTAGTGTTACAAACTACTATATTTACCTACTAATTTTAATAACACCAAATAATATAACAAATTGAAAATAATTGCTACTTGAAATGATTGCGAGTAGATGGTAGTTAGTTTTTCAAAAGTTGATTTCAAGTTATCACTATTTGATTTTTAATTTTAAAAGAACAATTTATTGACTCTACTGACAGGTGAATGCACAGCTCATATCGGGCTTAGGGCAGTGAACCTTATCATATGGGATCCTTTTATACTGTAGGTGAGTACTAAGGAAAGATTTTTTAGAAACTCGAGCCCCTGAGATCGTGGAAAAGGAGATGAAAGCTTCTATGGAAGCCCATCATTTTTCCGTCAGTGAGCT
Source organism: Antheraea mylitta (assembly GCA_014332785.1). NCBI lineage: Eukaryota > Metazoa > Arthropoda > Insecta > Lepidoptera > Saturniidae > Antheraea > Antheraea mylitta. The sequence goes on along the minus strand of JACEII010000021.1, from coordinate 4,830,406 downwards.
ATTCTTTTATAAAAATATGTATTTAACAATAATTACTGCATAGAACATATGTGCAAATCCGCGGGAAATTTCTAGTAATTTTACAAATATCGATTTCAATGAAGACAACGACCTCTTCAAAAATATTTATATTAAGTATTTTCCAAAACATTTCGACGTTTAATTAGTATTTTCAATCATCAAATGCGTTGAGCCTACAAGAATTGACATTCAAGTTTTTTTTTCGATCTGACTACGCTATTGACTCACCAAGGTCTTAACAGCTTCACCGGACTACTGCCTTTCTAGTATAGAGCCCTTTCCTGCCTATAGGTGGTAGAGCCACGCTTAAGCTATTTCTGGCTTCAGCATGAATCGGTCGACTCGACCGGGGCAGTACCGCCCTCTCACAGAAAACCGACAAGTAAAAGTGCATGTGCGTTGCGTTTCGTTTGGTCAGTGAGAGCGTCGGAGACCCACCTTCTACCTTCTTCTCTTCCTCTTCCAAAACACAGGTTGGCAACGCACTTGCGACTCCCCTGGTGTTGCTAGTGTCTATGAACGGTGGCGATTACTTAACATCAGGTGGCCCACCTGTTCGTTTGCCTCCTATGATATATAAAAAAAAAAACAGATTTTCTATTTATAAATACTATGGTTTCACTATAACATCTTGCTTTACTGTTGGTTGAAGGATTTGAACTAACATAAGGACATATAATCTTAGCCTTAATTAGTCTTAAAGCTAAGTTATATTATAAATATGAATGCAATGCAAGTTTGTTTATTGGTTACCTTTTTACACTTTAATTGCTACACACTTACTTAACATACTGTATACCTACTTAACAAGTACACAACATTGCATAGGGTAACCATTACCCAGAAATTAGGTAATGCTCCCAAGAGATACAAAAGTATTTTTTAATACATTCACGCAAATGAAGCCGGAGGCAAAACCTAGTATTAGTTTATTTAACATTTAAATATAAATTACAATTCGCAGTTAATTTAAATGTACTGTGTTCATTAATAGGAGCCTATAAAATAACTAAAACAAGTAGCTTTTTTATGGTAAATACTACCGACAAATAGAGAAACTGCTGTGCTATACATTTCCATGAACAAATAGTTGGTTTTTAAAAACGGTTAATTTTGGAGTTTTTCTATTCTATGTTATACTTACTGAATAAGGTAACACTATTGATATTAGAGCTTGTAAAATTAATATTAGTGACTATTTTTAAGTAATTATCATAGCATAGTATAATAGGCAGAATAACTCTATTATATAACTTTTGAATACTATAGTTATAATATCAGGTAATATATCCTATATATTTATAAAGTTATACTCGATGACTTAAACTGTAGCAGGTTTATTCTAAACTATTTCTTAAAATTGCTTTAAAAATATTGTATTTAGCTGTATTACGAATAAAACTTAACTCTTAATGAGCAGATGGTATCTGTATGTTTTATGATACTTATAGAGAGGACTGCTTTATAGAACTCTTATTTGATTGGCAACTTTTTGTTGATTAATATTCAAATAATTCGTAATTTTGCTAAAAGGTCACAATTTAATAGTCTATTATAACTATTGATAAATATGTATATCTGTTTGTACACTTGTTTTTTGTAACTGTTGTGTACATACAAATTTTCAAGAGCACTATTCATAAATCTGATATCGAAATAAATCTTATGTCGTGTGCAACTTTTCGTGTAATCTAGGAATATATCTAGGTTTGTATAATCTATTTATAATATGGTATGACAAATTTTTATTAAATTTTACATACTAGAAATGTATGTTATATTCAGTTCATAGGTTATAAGAGTGGTGCATAACAATTATAAAGTATATGAATTATCATTTATTATCAAGCGACATTGGTTAAATTTTGTACTTGTTGTACGGAAAGAATGTGCTATCATACAATTGAAATGTTATCACAATGTTAATGATGCTTTTAATAATAGTAAAAAAAATTATATATAAGTGTAAATTATATCCTATAATAATTACGAAAAATACCCTTTTTCTTCTTCTTCTTTTTCTTGTTTTGGCTCCACAGAAGCACTTACCAGTGTCAATGTTTTGTTTCAATGTACGTTACTATACAATAAATTACAAGCGTCATGTGATTATTTCAATATTCTAACAAGATTCTGGATCCCTTGTTAGAATCTTCCAGGGACTTTTTGTGGCATCTCAGAATTTCATGCGCCACGGTATTATTTTCCATTCACTTCACTTATGCATAATAAACTAACTATATTACGTAAAACACAACCAGAATTACAAAATGTCTATCTATTACATGACAACCTAAGATCCCGCCAAAAACTCCTACCCATTACATACATGGAACTATGGTCATTATTTTTGAAAAAAGAACACACAAGGTATCGAATTTACAGGAGCGTTCTTTGAACTTGGAACGTTAAAACATTCTAGCAATGTTGTATGAAATGGCGTGTTGGGATTATATACTCTTTGATTGGATCTCTTTTATAATTTTTCGCATACCAAAGTAAGTCTCTTTGCTCAGTACAAATTGCGTTTACGTAGTTTTTTTTTCGAAATGACTACGCTATTGACTCAGCAAGGTCTTAACAGCTTCACCGGACTACGCGTTTACGTTGTTGTATGGCCATAAATACGTTTGCCTTTCGCCACAGATGAAAAATAGATAATTGGCGGCAAAACAAAAAATTAGCTTTGATTCGTTATTTACATAAGGAATAAATAAAAATTTCATAATTTAAATGGGTTCCAACGCTTCAATGAGTGAAATGGATATTGATTGTACTCCCCCAGATTTAAGATAAGAAGCCAAATTGTCAATGGAAAACCTGCTTCCAGGAAACTCAAAAGAAAAATACGTAAAAGGAATATGATATGAAAATTCTATGGTTTGGAAGAACGAGAAAAAAGTCCGAAACAGTATTTTGCCGTATTTTAATTAGTGTCCCAGACTGACTAATGTAACCTTTAATATTAGTTACATTAAATGTATAATTTCAAGGTTAGTTTTATTTCCCTGAATATTTTTTTTTAGAAAAGCACTATATATGCTACGGCGGAAATGACAATTGCTGTCTCGTATTAGTGAAGAAACTCATACTACTCCTGCAATTGCATATTTCCCGACCCTTGCAATAATGTACTATTAGCAGCGTAAGATGATACTTAAAAAATATGAAACAAAAATAATTAGGTAAAGATTAAAGCATGTAGAGTTGCAGATACAGCTAAATCTTCATCCAAATTTGAGTTCTTGTGAGTAGTGACTTTAATAAACTAACAGTAAGGAAGGAGTTTCATATTTACGTAAAAACTGTCTAGGTAATAAATTAATTTATGTGTAGTAGTAATATATCTTTAAGAAGCCTAACTAAAATATGACAAATAATGTGATCTTCTCTAAACACGCTAAACTAAAAGGGTGTTAGGATCTTAAGGGCGCTTCTGGAACACAATAATAGCTGTTTGACAACAAATTTTCAATTTGAGGCTGGTAGCTAGCTAAGTTTTTACTTGCTTCAGTATGAATGGGTCGGCTCGCCCGAGGTAGTATCACCCGACCCACAGAAAACCGACGTGAAGTAATTGTTAATTGCATTGTTGCATTTCGTTCGGTCAGTGAGAATGCCGGAGGCCCACCTCTCCTCACCTTCCCCCTCTCCTCTTCCCTTCTTCCACTCACATCCCCCAACATAGGCTATCACCGCACTTGCGACTCCCCTGGTGTTGCAAGTGTCTATGGACGGTGGTAATCACTTTACTTCAGGTGACCCACATGTTCTTTTGCTTCCTATGATATAAAAGAGTGGACCTAAAAAGTCCTATGTAATACATAATGGTGTAAAGGAATAAATGGTTAAGCTATCAAGTAAGTGCACGCCCACGTGGTAAATAATAAATAAAAGAAACGGGCAAATCAAATACAAGATTTACATTTACATTACATTGTCATTATAATTACGATTTTGTGTCTATACGAAAAATAAACATTTGTCTGTTCTGCAAGAAATTGTATTATGGAAGTATTCAATACTAATAATGTAATACGTTTATGGACTAAAATATTAATATTAGGAAGACCTCTTCTATCATCAAAGTTACTAAAGATTATAATATCGAAATATAAACAATTAGTTGATAATCTGCTAGTGAAATCCCCGTCAAAATCTGTTCATCCGTTTCGGAGATTACCCAGAACAAACAGACAGACAGACCGCCAAAAATTTTAAAAATTGCATTTTTGTTATCAGTAGCTTGTATTCGTTCATACCCAATCACTGAAAAAATTTTATTTCGCTGTTACAGACCAACACTTCATTTTTATTATATGTCTAGATGAATTACTCTTATAGAAGATTAATAGAAGGAAAAGGACTTAATGTTTAGAATCAGAACTAATACGACCTAATCTGTACTGAACATACAATAAAATATTTGACGAACAACCTAGCTGAGAAACATATAAACTGACTGACATAGGGAAACCAAGTTACATTTATGTAAATAGCACTGAAGTATTTATTTCAATTTAGATATTGGTAGGCACACAGGAATGTATAAATTAGTGATATATATTATAAATAGTGATTGAAAAATTCATACTTCGTTAAAGATTTTACAACTCCGTTAATTGAAAGCGGGCTAAGAGAATTATATAGATTTACATCGAGGTATACAGTATTACTAGTTTTTTTTAGATAAATTCAATTAATATTAAAAAGTCAACAACGAACTTGCGATTCCCCTGGTGTTGCTAGTGTCTATAGACGGTGGTGATCACTTACATTCAGGTAACCCACCTGTTCGTTTGCCCCCTATAATATAAGAAATATAATAATAAAGACGTATCATCTTAGCAAATAAACAAGTCAAAAGTCAGACGTAACATAGACACTTATTTCTCATAAGCTTCCACTTCTGAATTGACCTAAACCAGGGACACAGTTGCCACTAAAAATAATCAAAAATACATAGATTCATAATAGCTTAGAACATCTATCTTAGAACATATTACAAAATGTAAAACTTTAAAGAGAAGTATGTTGCGGCAGTAATAGATACCCTAGATCACAAGTTATGTGTAATTGCTTGGAAAATTGAATCTTCCAAAAAGTAGACAGTAATATAGCTATCTAATACATGTAAACGAGAAATTCTTGTATTTTTGTATATATCCAGGATCTCGGAAACAGCGTCATCTATATTCGTGAAACTTAGTATGTAGGTAGTTTCAGGGACGATAAATCGATTTAGCTAGATTTTATTCATAGCAAACTTTTTTAAACTGAGTTTTCAGACGATGATAAAATATAGCTAGAATATAAAGGTAAATTTCGCCGGCGCTGTCAAGACAGAAATAGCTCAGATGGAAATCGGCTGCTTCGAAAATTCGTGTGACCCCAGTTCAAAACCGAGTGATAGCAGAAGAGATGTATTTTTTTAATGTTAATTTTTTAAACCAAAGCTTACAGTTTATTTTAATTTACTTTAAATTTTAATTTAATGTTTTTAAAAGAACCGTGATAGGTTCGGTCGCCCAGGTGCTATCAATTAAATACATAGCTAGTGGAATACGATCTCATATGCACATAAAATACATATTTATTAAAAAAAATACAAATATAATACTTAATAAGCTTAATTTTTAATAGAGGCGAAATAATAAATCTTATGACAATTAAATATGTATCTCGAATTATCTTATAGGTACGTTTGGTGAGAACGACAACGAATGCAGCGGGCATTGAATGTTATAAGTACACTCATTATACGATAAATTTGTTCGTACTGTACTCCCTACTTTGTCCGCTTAGGACCTTTTTTAAAAAACAGTGATTAATAAAGTCATTTAAATTAACATTTACTTATCTACTTTTCTCTGGTACTTACGCCGCGTTGTCATTAAAGTAACAATAACTTTTGATAAAGTGAACCGATTTTAATGAAACAAAGCCTAAGCTATTCTCGAAAATATGCTTTGTGATTTTCTTGGTATGATTTTATTGTGAATTTACTACTTTAGCAGTGGTGTGCGATCATACAAACAGACAGATAGACAGACGAACAGATATTTTTAAAAATGATTGACATGTATTTTATTACTTATTCTTAGACTCCTGCAATACTTTTATTTTCACGAAAAACGAAAAAATACAGACACATCAGATTTACATTCTTATTAAGTATATGTATCTACACACACATATATATATATATAAATTGCTGTAAATTGATATTACACTTTGAATATATAATACTTGATAATTTATTAGTATCTATACTTATATTATAATAACTTGATAGTACGTTCTGCATAATAATTTTGCATAGAAAAGGTAAAACAACCGTAATTACGTCATTGTAATTATACTGAATATTAACTCGACAATAACACGTATGATACAGTAAAACAAATATCTTCTTTTTAAACGATAATGGCTTACTGTACAGCATGTTCGGATACTGTGTCGTTGAACGTAGGTGCGAATTCTTTCAACTAAATCAGACCTTTTGGTGAAGGAATTATCATAATTAACTCATAATTTGGTGGCTTCTTCTAAACCCGCCTGGGTAGCTACCACCCTCAAGTAGGTTTAGCATATTTATCATCTTAGGCCACAACTTTATTTGGCATCACATGAGATTGTGGACAAACGTTAAAATCTATAAATAAAAAACTTTAATATCTATATCTGTGCACATATGAATATATGTCTATATAATCTGTTTTAATTTTTTTAAGTCGTGTCCGTAGAAATTCAAAATATATGAGAGTTATCAAAATTACTGAACAACTAGCGGCCCCTGAGGATGTTGTCCTGCTTTGACAATTTTAAAAAATCCTAAAAGCCATTCTCAGCGTCGCCTTTCGGTTGCAATAGTGAATCTGAACCATTCTGGGATCCAGTGGAACACGCACATAAAATTTAGGTCCAACCGTTTAGGAGGAGTTCAATGATACGCATACATACATAAATGTCTTTATATACAAAGGTAGTGTTAACTAGACAGCAAAAATATGAACGAGAATTGATATACATAGGTACCTATATAAGACACTAATTGAATATTTCGGTCGACTTCAAAATGCTACATAGAAACCTGCAACCACTAACTTACTTTGTGTAGGTGGTAGGGCCACGTTGAAGCTATTACTAGCTTCAACAAGAATAGGTCGGCTCGCCCGAGGCAGTTCCGCTTTTTCACAAAAAACCAGCCTACTTCTCCTCACCTACCCCCTCTCCTCTTCCCTTCCTCCCTCAATACAGGCTGGCAAGGCACTTGTGACTCCTATGATGTTGCAAGTGTCTATGGACGATGGTGATCACTTAACACCAAGTGACCCACCTGTTCGTTTGCCTCCTACTATATATAAAAAAAACTTAACACATGGTAATAAATTAATCACACACACACATACACACTCATCACATACATCATAGCGAATCAATCAGCGTATAAATAGCAGATAAGGAGCTTCTTCATCTTCTTACCCTTATCCCAGGAAATAGGGTCAGCACAACATGTTTTCCTCTTTCAATATACCCTATCGATTTCATCTAATTATTCACACGTTTTATATACATATAATTGTTCACACAGTCTATTCATATCTTCTTCAGTCTTCCTCTACTCCTATATCCACTCAAACTCACTCAAAACTTTTCTCGTTACACGATTTTTATTTCAAATGAAACGCTTGTAGGTCTGTATAATATTCACAAGTGTTAATAGATAGCCAAACTCTCAGAAGGTACCTCTCATTCATATTCTTAAATTATAGGTACTGTGTCTACACCATCAGGCATAATGTAATAAAAAAAGAAATCTTTAAATAATACTAGTGATTGTCCAATGATCGATATTCGAGCATAATTCATAAATGTTAATAGATCTATATTAAAGAAAAATGTACTACTTTTATTAATGATAACAGTAAAGATAGTTAATATTTATTAAACAAAAAGAAAGACAGAAAATCACTTAAACAGAGAAGGAAGGTGTTCTTAATTGTTTTGCCTCTGAGTATTTATATATACTTACTCCTAGATATAATAGCAAATATACATTTTGCCAATTTAATGTTAAAGCTTATCTCTAACTAATGTCATAAGGAATCGTAGTCCTTATTGAGGATTGTTAATAATACCTTCTTAATTTTATACACTACAATATAATAGTTTGTGTTTTAGAAGGATTCAAACTTATAACATGAAAAAAAAACTCAGTAAATATATTTTTCTATGTCTAGAAAAGCGAACGGCCCACACTCCGTGTATAACTCCGTGTGTAACCAAATACAAAATTTTACAAGATTAAAATTGGGTAATCGTTGCTTGTAATTACCTATATCTGGATTTTTAAGCAGTAAATAATTAGAAGGGCTAACAGTGCGTTAAACAGACAAAAAAAAACTCTTAGTTCTATGTGTACACAGAACAAAGTAATAAGTAAATACTTATTTTCATATTTTCACCTAATAGGTCAGTACATTTCCTATTGCTTTTCTACATATACCTAATATTTAAATCTACTGACATGTTCTAATTAAGAAAAAAATGATGATGTAGTTTTTTTTAAATAAAACATGTTTCTCCATAAAATATATATTGCTTACCTATATATGACAAACAATTAAATTATTATGTTGTATTCAGTTAATCTTTGCAGAATGATTTTTTATTTTTTCATTTTTTTTTAAACAAGGGTTGAATATATTCAACATTTATAATAATTAACATAATTGTCAATATAATTCATATTAATATCCTTTTTTTTTCAAACTGACTACACTATTGGACTGATAGGCTTTTACAGCTTCACCGGACTACATATTGATACCCAATATACAGGCAATTTAAATCAATCCCGCCATAATTGTGTTATAACTTTCTTATATCCCAAACAACAGACTAAGCCAAACGCTCCGCCTATTTCGCGATGGTGGTACTTCTGTCTGGAGCATCTGATATAAACTATCAATTGACAAACATCTGCTTATCTCCTATGGAGCGAGATATCTACATATAATATCAAACGCAAACGAACGAGATATAAGTGAATGTGTAAGCGAGACAAACATATTTTCAATTGCACTCCTCAACGGATAGGTGACTTCTTTAATAGTAACTAAAATCTGAATGATATGCATTGCAACTGCAACCTTATCACTTAAGAGAAAGGGTTGTGTTTGAGTTGTGTTAATGTAAAGCATCAACGGGACGGTAACTAGTTAGAAAAGGTAAGATATACTGTTAGAATGCGAAGTCGCATAAGAAGGAAAAATGAAGGAATGTACTCGCCATGTTGTAATAAACTTTTCCAAATTCTTGGTCACAAAACTTTGCACTGTATATAATAGATGGCGCCACGTGAATTTTTTTTGGTAGATTTCTTAAAAGTAATAGAAGTGATATTTTGATATTTGACTACGGAAATAAGATATATTTAATAATGCTTAGTTGCAAAAAATAGCAAATGGAAAAAATATAGGTATATTAGTTTATTTTCTACATCCATATATAACATAATGTAATTGACATCGTAGTATTTATCTATTGCTAAAGCTATTAACAAGAACCTATGTATGTATCCCCTAATTTATATATTTCGATAACTATTTGGGACACCAAGTAGACTTCCTACCGCACTATTAATTTTTTACTCCTATCTTTAGGGTCATGTAAACCGGATTATAAGTAGGAATTTTCTGAATGATTATAATGTAATAATATTTTCAAATTCCGTGTTTAGTATACAGGTATAAGGTGACTTTGAATATGAAATCCTTGTAATATTACAATAAGTATGGTACATAGTATGTGTACAATAAAACAATGCCTATAGAATTATCTTCTTATTTAGAATGTACTACCTACCTCTATACTTCAGTCTACATTGGATGGGATGTTAATATTCTTTTATAATAGTCATTTATTTCAAGTAATCTGTAAAATAGTAATTACAGTTCACAAGTCAATACTATGCTTATTATAAACTATATTATGCAAACGGATTCCTATAAATTATTAAGTATACAGTAGGTACTGCAGTATTGAAATACTGTTCTTACCAATAATTACAGCCATTAATTATACTGTGGATGTATTAATCCTGTTTTCTTATCCTGTTAAGACCAATGACTTCTAGCTACCTTTGTAAGTAAATGTATTGAAATTTTTTCATATTGCAAGTTGATCAGAGTTAATCGTTTTCCGATACGTTTTTCAAAAGTGTTAAGTAAATTAGATGTCTCTTATATACTCCATAGTACTTATATACACATAGATACATATAGAGGAATTACATAGATTATATACACATGTAAGAATCTTATAATGCAGTATACATTTAGTTCATTTAAAGTTCGTTATCAATAAAATCGCTTATATTTTCCTGGGTAAATACAACCGCAAAGCGTTCCAAACAAACGTGTTAACAAAACATCGAGCGTGGTTTATATTTTTATCAGTTTCGGTGCCGCATACCGGACTTAAAATATTCAAATTTGGTACTCACGGTTTGTTTTCTTTAGCGTTGAAACGTCAAACTGGTAGGAGTGTAGATCGCGTGAGAGCGACGCGACGCCGCGTGCCTACGTCCGCGCGACAATACCGACACCGACAGATTTAACCTCGTTTTTACGCGAAATAACCCAAGTATTCACACAAAAATCACCATCATATTTCGGTAAAAGTACGGAGCGAACCGAGATGTGTCGTCCGTGGCCGCGTTCGCATCTAAACGGCCCGAGTTTTATGTTAGATTACAGACGTAACTTTTATAGATCCTCGGTGCTATATAACGCGGTGGGTTTGTTCATGGGAGAGTGACCCTTGTATAGTCGTGAGAGATGCTATAATAGCGTGCGTCAGTGGCTGCACGGGTGTCATTAAATGTCGCGCGCCGAGGGGAGCGGCGGGCGGAGGTGTGCGAGTAAAGTTTTGGGTATTGATTGAATATGAGTCGGATTAGTGGCTAATGATCAACAATTGGGTGTTGGGAACCTTAATTGAAGCGGTGCTTAGCCCTACTTGCATTAGGGCACTTATATGCAGTTATAGTTACATTTCATTAGGTACTTTAATGGGTGGTCAAACTATATTTCCTTGATTTTTAAAGGCAACATTAAGATCCTTTATTCCAACTTTCAAAAGTACTGGAACGTATGTTAAACACATGTTGTAAGTTTATATATATGCTGAGAAGAGCTCTTTTGAGGCACAATCACATTATAACTATTTAATGTACCTATCTGTATAGAGCTATTACTGTACGATGCCGAATTTTTACATGGTTCCTTATTTTTAATACTACATTTTTGGCTGCTTATTTTTGGGATTCGATTGAGTCTATGCTTTTTTTAAAAGCCCATTGAAGAGAAAGGTAATCAATTAGTAAGAATGTAGAATAATATGTATATAGGTTAATAATAACATATAACTTCTTAGGACAATATTATTTATGTAATATATTATTAAAAGCCGAAGCACATGACATAGTAGATATATTAACCATGGATTTTCCCTCATAAATTATAATACAAAGTTGAATACAAACATAACGACTACATATTTAATTTGACTCTACATTTTGTCTCAGTAAATGGGTTGATAGAGCCGTCACATAAACCCGGCTAACCTTAATCTATGTAGAGCCAGTTAGAGCTCTCGTTCCGTGAGCTAACTCTATCACAGCGAGCTACTGGGAAAATGTCGTACATTCCACAAATGTTTACATTGTGTAACTGAATTAATTCAATATTACCGTAACATCGTTACAGCACTATCTCTACGTAATCTATTATGAAAGTTACTGTAATGAGTTATTGGCGAGATTTTCGAATGTCGTGTAGCGGTTTTTATATTTTATCCATAATCTTGTTTTATTTGGCTCTGTATTTTGTAATATTAATGGTATTTTACGTAAAATAGTTTAGTTATTGTGGACAAGTGAAATAGATTGGAACTAATACCACAGATAATGGACTCTGACTTGTCACAGAAACTCCCAGGAGAGTTTTAACAAGCAGGCGACCATCTTGTTAGTTCATTGAAATTATATCAAGAAACTTGTAATATTGTTACTCACTTGACAATGGCAGTAATACTAGATGACTGATTGCCAAAAATAAAATAGCATAAGTCAATGTACATTTTTTTATTCGAAATTACTACGCTATTGACCCAGCAAGGTCTTAACAGCTTCACCGGACTACTGCCTTTCAAGTATAGAGCCCTGTCCTGCCTATAGGTGGTAGAGCCACGTTGAAGCTATTTGTGGCTTCACTTGATACTTGGAGTACGGGCAAAAATATACTATAGTTTTAAAATAAATAAAATATTATACTAACAAATATACTAAAGTACCTACCATATAACATACTATAAAATATTTAAGACATAATTATTCATGAAATCGTATATAAAAAACTTATGTCATTTTTTATTTTATTTCTGTTATTACAGATAACATGCCTTACTTTATTTATATTATCTTCTAGATTAAAAATTTCATTGTCAAGTATGTAACAATATAAGATTATATGATAACTTCAATGTTCTAACAAGATGGCGGCCCCCTTGTTAGAACTTTTCAGCGAGTTTTGTTAGCAAGCCAGAATCCATAGTCTGCGGTATTATTTCCCATCCATTTCATTTGTGCACAATACCAAAATATATTACTTAAAACACCATCAATATTACAAAATATAGAGCTACATAATACAAGACTACGAATAAAATATAAAATTCGGTACATGACTTTTCAAGATCCAGCCAAAAACTCTTTGTGTCAGTTTGTTGTCTAGAATTTTAAAGTTCCATAGAATATAAAAATAGCATATATATTATCATATCTGTCGACTAAAACAGATACTTACAAAGGAACTTAGCGCTCGTATACATAGTTTATTTTAAATAATACATTTAAATAGTTTTTAGTAAGATATTATAGATTAGATGATATAAAAAATTGTTGCATGGATATATTACAGTATATATTTTTGTATATAAATTATAGTAAGTAATAAAAATATCTGATGTTTGAAATCCGAAACAATTTATATAGGTATAGGTATATATTTTTTTATTAAATAATTCCGAAAAGTATTTTTATATCTTTTATGTAAAGTTACCGCGATTCTTCCAGAAATACGAACATTTTTTTTATCGAACTTTATAACACTTACAGCGCAAACAGTATAATATGAATATTAAAAGTCTAATAGAAGATTTTTGAAGCATCTGTAGAGAGATGCGTTTAAATATAGACAGAATAACTGCTTTTTATTTGTGAGAGCGCTTAGACAGAAGCTGATTTATAATAATATTGATAAGATACACGAAGGTTGTAAAAAAATTATTTGTAAATAGCAAAATACTAATCATCTAGCTTTATTTCATATTCCTTTTTACTAGCAGCTTTGCTTGCGTTAAAGTTGATTGGATATAAAATAGAATAGATCAACTATTCCTTGAGAAAAGTGCACTTTTTCTATATTAAAAGTGTCCAATGTTATTTTGAGAATAAGCATGTAGAATTTAATGATGTTCTATAAAATAGTTTAGGCATGAAAGCGTAACAAATAGACTCACTTGCGTATTTATTATATTAGTTCTAAATATTTTTGATGTATAAATGTCAACAGAAGTGTCAAATAAGCTTTCTAGTACATTTGACAATAGAAATTATAAGTCATTAATCTTGACTGGAATTTAATACTTTTTCATCGGTGATTAACTAATTAATTTACAACTAAGTAAAACGATTTATATCCTAGAACGTATCATCGATCACTTATTTCATATCCGAATACAGCAACATGAACATTTCAGTTTAAGGCATGAGAAAAAGGTATCAGAGTAATTCAAAGTTCTATACATACAATTTCCATACACCGGTTTTATAAACAGGAAAACAAAACTTCAACCTTTAAATGAGGCAACGTAACAAGAAGAGAAGTTCTTACACTAATTACTTCTATTAATTTGAATAAAAATAAATAAATGCGAATCAATTTTTAATGCCTTGTTCACATAAAAATGTATATAAATATACTTTTATCGACCTTAGTATAAATTATCAAGTGCTTATATAAATATATAACAATGTAAAGAATAGTTGTAAGCAGGTAAATACATTACATTCACACGTCGTCGGTATCAAATCGATCGTGGACGCAGCCTCGCAACCAATCAACCTGCCACGCTCTGTATTCACATCACACGGGTGAGTGTTGAGCAGTTTTGGCCATGAAACGTTTCATATGCATTATCATACTATTTTCATTTTTAAATATATCGGAAAATCCATCCTTAAATTGCGTAGATTGATGCAAGAAAGTATTTATTCTCACCTCACTTATGATTTAATGCACGTTCAATTTTTGCGTAAAAGATTACCTGATTTTTTTTTTTTGAGGTGACTACGCTATTGACCCAGCAAGGTCTTAACAGCTTCACCGGACTACAAGATTACCTGATAGAATTAGTGCAGTGTATTAATAACTGTATTATACTAGTTCAATCATTAACTATAAATTAATAAGTACATTATATTCCGTTACACGCCTCAATTCAAATAAATTGCAGTGATTCTTAAGATCACGACATTTACACTGTGGTGTCTACTTCAAAAACATTCTTCAAACCCGTTCCGCTTGTCTTGTAATAGTTTCATGCGCTGTTAATTGATGCAGTAACTAATTAAATTCAAGTTAGTGTATGCCTACACGCGAATAAAATTACGTTGGTATATTTCAGTGCCAGAACTGGACCGATATTATGATTTAAATTTTATTTATGAAAACAAATTTCACTGAATTGATACATGTTTATACCACAATTTACTATTGAATAGTTCCATCTACTTATATAGCATAGAAGTTTTATAAATATAGATAAAATTCTATTCAATAGAATTCATTACAGTTTTTATAATAATGCTTATAATTAACACAATTCTTTACTTATTCAGCTGGTATTTGTTAATTAACTAAAATAATATGTTGGTACAGTAAATTCATTGTTACATTTTGTTCATTGTTAAAAATTTTTGGCCGCCAGTGTAAAACATTGTCAATGTGATTGCTTACACACGGTAACATTTTTCTCGCCCATATATGTATCGGGATATCCAATTAAGTATACATACCACCTACGTAGGTTCAAACATGTGTCTACATCGTTTACTACCTGCTCAACCGAAGTTTGTAGACGCTATGACCGTTGAATAACAAAATGATATTATATTTTATTTTTCTTTTATAAATAGTAATTTATAAACGGATAAGGTGTTCTTCAATTTTATAGGTATATAATGTATATAGAATAATACTTAATAACTATAGAATTTTATTTTGGTAAACTTGAATTAGTAACGTTTGGTTATAGTTTTTAAATTTATTATTTATTTATAAAGGTAATAAAATCTAGGTGTTGAGTTATTATTTGTGGTCTGTTTTGCTTGGTTTAAAAATAACGCTTGTGGATATACTATGTATAAATTAACTTATGCAAATTATAAGGCAAAGAATCGTAGACAAGGGAATGTGCTGTATCAAACAAAATATTATATTTCTTTGTAAATTTATAGAGTACTTTAGATATATATTCCCACTGAGTTCTGTTTATTAACCTCCTACAATGTACACCATTGTAATATTTTTAATGAGCATTCATGGAAAAAATATCATCTTTAAAACAAAATAAATATAAAATTCAACGTTTATTATGCAAAGAGAATACCTTCCAAGATATCTTTAAAGAGCATAATGTAACATTAAAACATTTATTAAAATTCTCAACCCTTACTTGAAAATGTCGGTGAAGGCGGAAATTTCCTAATGCCTCAGAAAGACTGCCATTAAAGGGTCTTAAGTCTAAAGCTTTAGTTCCCTCTGAGGTATTGCCAAAAACAAAGAGCTGTGCAGACAGGTTCAGGGGGAGGCGGGTGAGGGTTTGTGGGATGAGGGGGTCATGGCTCCGGAGCTGTAACAGTTTTACGATCGGATAGAGTGCTCATGCGCGTTGCAACACCACACGTCTAGTATTTGCATCAGATTATCGATGGATGTCCACTACCCGGCGACTTGTTATACTAACATATATGTATGCATACCTATTATTACGGTAGATATTAAGAAAATAATATATCATACGTATGAATATATATTTCTGAATGAAAATAATATTAAGTTATTATAATAGTAAATAACATAATTTGCGATACGTTAAGAAAATAGGTTTTGTCCGCGGCTTTGTTCGTATTGTTTAATATTTTATAGGGTTTATTTTAAAATATAATTTAAAAGATTATGAGACGAAAATAATTAGGAAAAGCATGTAGAGTCGCGGATGCAGCTAAATCTTAGTTCGAATTTTCGTTCTTATGATTAGTAAATTTGTAATACTAACAGTGAAGGAAGAGTTATAATGTACCTTACAAACAAATGTCTAATAAATTAAGAATGTGCATATTAAATGAATGATACTAAATAAAATATTTATAGTAAACACACTATGCCGGAGAGTAGTATTGGCCCTATTTCCTTCTTGAAAACAGATTATAACATCTTTGTTATTTCGAAAATTTGATATGTTAGTTTACAAATATTCTCACACGAAACAAGAACAAATCAATCTAAATATTTATTCATTGTAATATATTAACGTTTTTTTAGAAAACAATATACTGTATATTATATAAACATTGCTTCAATATTGTTATACATGGGACTATAAGAAGAACTGCATTATATTCTACTAGAAATGACTCGCCACTGATTAGAGTCAACGAACTAGATGTCAATAGTTTTAATCGCATATGCCCATATTTCACAATTTATTCAATTGTTACAGATCTAAAAAGGTCGTGTTTCAATTGTCACAGACATAACTTTTAATACAACAACTTCTCGTATTTATACTTACTAGTGGGCGCCCAGTGGTCGACATTCGACCATAGTTATTTGATACTGTAAAGTTTGAACTTTATTAGGGTTCTTTTGTCAAAGGGTATACTTCTATAATCAAAGGTTTTCATCATGGCTACTCAGTTATTTGCCATGATGTTTAATTATATAAACATTTTAAAAAATCTATGTATAAATGAAAATTGAAATTAATTATAAATTTGAAACAAAAATCACGTGATAAAGCTCTCAAATTTAAGCAAACATAACTTTACGAAACGACACCATGTTTGAGTGGTATTTCTGGGTGATACTGAATTAAATGTAGTCTGTTCATTATGAGAAATAGTGATATGCCCAGTATCATCGTTTCGAAAAGTAATGGCTCCACAATACAATCAAATGGTGAATCCAATACAAAGATGTTTTTAATACTACCATTAGCTTTTGAAAATAAATTCTTTTTTGTTGCTATATGAGGTTGAATTGCAACGTTGTAACAGCGGAGGTCTAAGTCATGGATTACTTTTATGAACAAAATTCTAATTTTGATTATACAAATTATTATTTGGCTCATTTTTTTATTAAATCATCATGTGAAGTGAGTTCATCATAAAAAATAATAAACATTACAATAATAGTTATACATTATAATATTATTGTTGAATGTAGGATGAAAAATGATAATTGGAACGTAAGAGTTAAAAAATACATACAGTCGAGCATAGCAACCTCCTTCACAGTTCACAACCTTTTTTGAAGTTCGTAATTATTGACGGCTGTCAAAATGTCTTTTTTTTACATGTGTGTATATGTCGTGTAAAATTCAAGCATTAGTGTGAGCAATACTTATTTTAATTAATTTAATGTACTTCTAATGCATTTTATATAAAACTAGCTGTTACTCGTGGCTCCGCACGCATTTTTTGAATGAATTAAATAGATTTAAAATTGTTATTAGATGTGTAAATAACAATAATACTCTTTCAAAAATATTTGTAAGTATGACACGCACATCATCTACAGTAACTGGTAACATGTAAGTACATTATATATGTGAATACTAATAGTGTATCGAATGGGATGGGATTTATCATAAGCCACATAGCTGGAACTTTAAACTACTATCTATGTATCACCCTCACTTAAAATAAAACAGCTAATTAGTTAGTTAATTGCCCGTAAAATTCCCGTTCAAATATTACTTGTAGTCCGTTGAAGCTGTTAAGACCTTGCTAGGTCCATAGCGTAGTCATTTCTAAGAAAATAAAAACCGTTCAAATAGGTCCAGCCATTTCGGAGATTACCCGGTACAAATAAACAAAAAAACATATCGACAGAATTAAAAAAAAAAGATGTTAATATTTGTAGCACCGCAGATATATGTATTCATCAAAAAGTATTTATTTCAATATTATATACACACACTTTATTCTTGTAATACATAATATATCAAACAACCAAAAATTCGGAACAAAAAATTTACGAAATATTAAATAGAAGATTTGGCGCTTATACCTTTACATTAACTTAGACATAGAAGAAAACTGGGTAGAGAATACATAAGAACTACCTATATTGACAACTTCAGAATTGGCAGTATGGATTAATACCTTGGCCTGTATTGATGGACGAATATTATTACTACTAACCTTTTAGAATAGCAGCACAAAATAGACTTTTAAAATGTTTGCGATAGCAACGTACTACTTATAATAAAAATTGGAATTAAAAATAACGTAGAATAAACTTTTGAACAGGAACACAAAATAAACCCTAATAATATTTCCGATAGAATGTTATCATGTTACCATGGCAACTCATATAATACTGACACTGACACGCAGCGGATGCTCTAAAAATGGCCCGATTTTGAGACATTCGTCATTAGTGCTCCGCTCCTATTGGTTTTAACCTGATGATATGTAGCCTATAGCCATCCTCGATAAATGAGCTATCTAACACTAAACTTTCAAATCGGACCGGTAGTTCTTGAGATTAGCGCGTTCAACCAAACAAACAAACAAACAAACTCTTCAGCTTTATAATATTAGTATAGATAAATAACTTTCTGCACTTCTCCGCCATATAAACTTTAACTATGCCAAATTCCAAGTTTACCCGTTAAGGGAAAATAGGTTAAAAAGGGGAACATTTTTTTTGCTTCACGTATTAATATATAGATAAGCTATGTAAGAATACATTAATAGAAATCTCTATCACAATCGAAAACAATGAGCTTTAATAACTAGTTGGTACACGCGATTCGTTCTCGTAGAAATGATACTCTCGTTTAATGTTAGTTAGTTAGTTAGTTTTTATTATTTCAATCGTAACTTTGGTTGTATTATTTAACCCTTTTTAATAATTTTAATTATCTTTAATAAATTGTGTAATTGTCTCTTAGCCTCTATGGGAAAACATAACTATATATAGGTAAGAGAAATTCTTTATTTGTGTATAAATTATTTATCAATATTGATCAATCTATTTGGGATATAGGTTCAAATAATCAACAGAAATTTAATTATTTTAACCGACTTTAAAAAAGGAGGTTCTATATTTGACCCGTATGGATGTATGTCTGCATGTTCGTGATTGTGTAAAAAATAAAAATTTAAAATACTCCATAAATGTCTTTTGTATTTTACATAAGGAAATAGGAATATGTCACCGAATTCAATAAGAATATAATATAAATATAAATTGAGATTTTTTTTTTTCGAACTGACTACGCTATTGACCCTGCGAGGTCTTAACCGCTTCACCGGACTACTAAAGCGAGCGCTTAGGGCACTCAGTCGATTTTGTATTATTTGATTTTTGTAATGAAGTCTAAGACTTTTGTTTTAAAATTAAATCGAGATGTTATGTGAAATGAAGTAAGTAAAATATTATTTTATATTTCAGACCTCTTAGTTTGGATGCGGTTTTATTCTTTGATAAAAAATTATATGTATCTATAGATTCATCTTAGATTAGATAAACTGGTAGAAAGTCTTCATATGCCGTTTTTATGTATCTGTCGACGGTTATATAAAATTTGATAATAATCAGTTGAGTAGTTAATATGTCAAAAGATAATAAACAAATAATTAAACAATCTCACATTAATCGATAAGAATCAACAAACTTGAATAATATAAGACGTAAATAAATGCTAAAAAAGGAACATAAACGTAAAGTGTCTATGTACAAACATGTTAATTCAATACGATTGAAACATTCCTACATACATTTACATTTTAACATAAATTTTATTCAAATTTATAAACTGTTTGTAAATGTCAATCTTTTTCTACAGGAATTCAATTGAAGCATTATTTTACTATAATTCAAAATATTTTACAGAATTTAATGATTTCTGCGGTGTAATATTATACGCTTTGTTGTTGTATACAACTTGAAAACTGTTACAGTGATTCTTTAAAACAACTATAATTTGTAATTTTTCTCGTTTAGTTACCTATTCCCAAATAAGTGCATATGCTTTTCACTACATAAGATTTACTATTTACTATTAGTATGAAGCTAATTTGAAATTCCTACTTATAATCGTCGCTACTATTAGAAATGCGAATGTGAGTTCTATTAGTTATGCTTTCATTTTTTATATTCCTATATTATAGGGCGCAAAGCAAAGGCGGGTCACCTGATGGTAAGTAATCACCACCGTCCATAAGCACTAGGAACACCAGGGGAGTTGCAAGTTCGTTGCCGGCCTTTTAAAGAAGAATACGCTTTTATGTTTTAACTCAATAAATCATCGTCATATTGCATACACGTATTAACATGTACACCAAAGAACACGAGGTATTTTACATTCTTTAATAAGTAATATTTCTAAGGCATCAGATCAAGTCTACATTAAATAACTAAACGATATGTTGAACCACATTGATAATACATTTATTTCAATAAATTCATATGAAATGGCTCCCTACACAGACTTGAAAATAGAGAAAAACAAAATCGAGTTTAAAAACAGAGTCCAATGGACGAATAAGTGCGATCCAACTTAAAGCGCTTATAAAGGAAACCAAATGTGATACGGCCAGCTATATCCGACAATTTAGGAGACAACTCAGACATTGTCATTGATCCGGATCAGGACTACAAAGTTGCACGTCGCATTTGAAATAGGGTTGTCGTATTTAAAATTCCTAGAATAAGAACACAATCAAATTATTATATAGAATATATAAAAATAACAATAATAATAATAAAAAAAAACTGGATACATATAAAACATAAGTTCATTAATTTAAAAAAAATGTAAACAAACTTTTAGCCTTTCAATTTTATCAAGAACATATGAAACATTTTTAACAAATAATTTAGGGAACTTAAATATTTTTTTATTTCAATTATTCTTTTACTGGTAATATCGACAACCCTAATTATTTCAGTATTAAGTGCATTTAATGTTGTTGATATCAAAGTACCTATTTACATACCGGCTTGTATACTTGGAAATGCCTTGTTCGCCTTTCAAAAGACACATATGTACCTATATAATGCACTTTATAGTATTGCATGTTATACCTACACAAGAAACCAATGTCAAGACCTTCTTACAAATTTGAATAAAATAATATATCTATAGTAGTAAAGAAAATAAAGTGAACACTTATCTCCTATAATAAATTTCCTGGTAAAAAAAGATTATAACACTTCAAAAAAAAAACACGTTAGATTCAAGTTTTAAAACACAAAAATCACTTGTCACTTGTCCACTAGCTCACTAAATACTTCTGTTGTGTTTTGTAACCAAACATATTTGTTCGTAATATTTGTCGTAGCCCAACAAAGTTTGTATATCTAAGCTTATTTGCATTATAACAGTCACCCCCGTGGGCTTTGCAGACGAAACAAACGTTGTTTGCGACCTACTTTCTAAATTATTCTTTTGTGTCTCCTATGAGCAATGAATGAGAAGTTTTACATATTTTAGAAATTCTTAAACATTAAAAGATGGATTTATTGTTATGGAAATAGAGACTGATTTAATAACAGTCGTATTCAAGTAAAATAAATAACATTTTATTATATTGTTTTGGGTCGTGCCTATATACGCTTCATTTACATAATTAAATAAGTAAAAAGTTACTAAAAGATGTATCTAAGAATTATAAAATATAGTAATTAAGTTTCAAATCACTTTTTAACGTTCTGGTATTTATTATTTATGCTATTACTACCTAATACCTACCTGCCTGCAAGCCTGAACAAATAAAAAAAATACGCAACTTTTTTTACAAAATTTTATATCATAGGAGGCAAATGAACAGGTGGGTCACCTGATGTTAAGTGATCACCACCGTCCATAGATATTTGCAACACCAAGGAAGTCGCAAATGCGTTGCCAGCCTGTTTTGGGGGAGGCGGGAGGAAGAAGGGAAGAGGAGAGGTGGGCCTCCGGTGCTCTCACTAACCGATCAAAATGCAACAATGCAAGCGCTCTTACTACACGTCGGTTTTCTGTGAGAGGGTGGTACTACCCCGGACGAGCTGACCCATTCATGCTGAAGCCAGCAATAGCTTCAGCGTTACTATACCACCTACAAAACATAGCCATAGTCATATGCCGATAAGTTCAGTAGTTTACAAAATAAAAAATATTTCAGTCAATAGAGTTACTAAGAGGACACTTACAAACGTCAAAATTACCACCGGTTCGGAATACAACCCAGTTATCGAGAAGAACTGGCAAGAAACTTGATCTGGTTTATCTTTTTACCACACATATTTTTAAAAACATAAACGTTTGGTTTTGACGGATGTAGAGACAGGGGTGTCATTTCCAAACATCACCATCGTTCACATATTGATTCACCCTATAATAGCCTTTATAAATTAAAACCCGGCTGATTGACATAGTGCTTGAGCTTACTATCCAATAAATCCATAATGTGCTTTGAGATTTTGTCAAGTTTGTTAAGTTGTTAAGAATTTAAACTAAAAACTGTTACGGGTCTCAGAGAGCCTGAAACATTGGAAGACCACTTTGTCATTGTTTCTAGTATTAAAATTATGTCAGTCTATTCCTAAACCATATCTATGTTTTCGCGCACATACATAAGATTATAATCCACTGAATTATTAGTAACAACGTAAAAGCAGAGTTACGATATCGACTTCCCGAAACTTAGCCTTTAATGACATATGATTTTGAGATTAGGCTTCCTATAGATTATAAAGGGCTAGAGTCTGTGTTTACGAGTGACAATCAATGACACTATTGACTTGATCCTGAAATCATTCTTCAACTGATAATAATCTACGTTTCTGCTGAGTAACGTAAGTTTTATTCTATTTTTTATGTAAATTAATAAATACAAAGTCGAATAAAAAAAGACGGTTGTAATACAGCACGCAATCACTACACGCAAAAAAAGTGAAATTTATTTACAAATCCGTTAACATAATGTGATTCTATTTTTAATAAACCTAGAACCGTTACAGTAATACTTTTATAAACTCTTAAACATTTATATTTAATAATAATTAAAAGTTTTCATAAATTTTTGCAAGTATAGGTATAACAAAACATATTTTCTATGTATTCTATAAATTAAAGCTATAGCTCAATTTCTTGGTAAAAATATTATCTATAAGTATTTTTATATAAGTACAATCATAATATCTAAATAACTAAATATTAGTCATAAAACTTATACATGCACCTAATATTTATCATAATTCGAATATACGTCATAGTCCTTACTTATTCTATGAAGTACCTTAGTAAATCCTATTGAGTTTCCTCTCAAAATAAAAAATAAATAGTAAGTAGACATTCTATATAAATATTAGAGCAAATATGTTAAAGTAAATATGAAAATTCAATAAAATAAATGTCAGCAGACTCGGTAAACTTACAACGTTGGTCGAATAAAATAAAAAACCAGACGAAAATTTGTAGTCACACTTGAGGACACGCTTCCGTTTGTTATGGTAATGTGGGCCGGACCTTCTTATACGATATAGAAATTATGTTAATATACATTTTGTTTTCAGTCTTTTTTCCAGAAGACATGGGTATGTAAGAATAGTTAGGTATAAAGGCTTATTATAGATCTTTTTAACCTGTTTCAGTAGATTCCTAGGCCCTTTTTAGCATACTAACAGAAATCAGAATCTAACTGTTTTCAGTCATCATAGTAATAATTGAATCATCAATTTCTATAATTTTCATATATTATTCAGACTAACCATCAAATTTGTGAGTTATAGGTATGCACGTGTTGGTTATTAATGAAACTATTTTAGTTTAAATATTTTTTAACATGTTTTTTTATGAATCATGTGAAATCAAGAAATATCCATGATATTTTTTTATGTCATTGGCGGCAAACGAACATGCGGGTCACCTGATGGTAAGTGATCACCGCGTCCATGGACACCTGCGAAACGAGAAGAATCACAAATGCGTTGCCAGCCATTGTGATAATCAAGACTTTTTTCAATAATAGTAGATTTATATTTGCTAATTCAAACCATTTTGTAATTCAGACTACATTCTGCCACACGCTTACATTTTAATTTAATAAACTATTTTTCATAGTGAAGCATGTACTTAAATAAATATTACATAGTAATGGACGACATTTTTCTTATATATATCTAATTTAGTTTATGTATTGAGTTTTATAGTAAAATCTCAAGGTAGATTTTTGTATTTACAAGAAATTTTATACTTAGAAAATGCTAGTTTTAATATATCATTGGGCATTACCAGAATAATACCATATTCATATTAGGTATTCCGTAATTGATGCCTGTAATATTTCTTATAGTTGTATTATATCATTCAATATATACTTTTCTTCAACATAGACTATATATTGTGTATCAAAACATAAACAGTATAGACTTATTAAACATTATTTTGAAAATATAACCATACAACGAAGCACTCATGTACCTATATATCGTATATCGTCTACGCTCATCTTACCGAGCCTTCAGCGAGTGAGGCTCGGAGACTGAATGACATTTTTATGCAAATAAGTTTCGATACAAAGAAGGACACACAATAACCCTTTCCAATATCTCAAAAGAAATTGTTTCCAAACTGCCTTCGATTTGTGTTGTAATGATAATTTTGTGAAAGCGTCTATAAATGTGTATAGTCTTAAATAGTTTATAATAATTTCGAATACAAACAATGAATGTGTCATTTTTATACTTTGTAAGATTTCGTTTTTGACCAAAATCTCATCTTATACCAAATAATGATGTGTTCTAATATGGTTAACACGCTAAACATAAAAGCAGTCTGGTTTTTAAGTGCTACTGTTATAAAACACTAACAGGTGCCTGTCAACAGATTTATAGATTGAGGATGTTAGTTAGCCAGGCGTAGGTAGTCCGGTGAAGCTGTTAAGACCTTGCTAGGTCAATAGCGTAGTTAGTTCGAGAAAAAAAAACCAGGCGAACATACAGAGTCCTACCACCACTGTTTGTTTTCCTTCATCGGAAGGCACCGAAAGCTATGATTCACTTGCAAGGATTCGAACCTGTGCTTATAGTTAATAAGAAAAATAAAACTTAGTTATAGTACACCTCCACACATGTACACATGCTTACACATGCTTACACATGAAAGTGGAAGGGTTTAATTTTTGTTTTTCCTTAATCGAACTGAAATAGTTCCGAAAAATTATCCGACACAAAATACATATAATAGTTGTTAAGGTATAGGTATATGCTTGGTACACATATATGTTGCAACAACTCATATATGTATGGATAGTTAGCTTAGGTCAGCTCAGATAGTTCAGGAATTGCATGAATCAGGCAACAGCCCAAGCCGAGATGTGCAGTACACTCTTGAGCTAGTTGTCAAAATAAAATTGGCTAAGTGCCTAAAGCGCTCGCTTTAGTAGTGTGGTGAAGCTGTTAAGACGTTGCTAGGTCAATAGCGTAGTCAGTTAGAAAAAAAAGTATTTTAAGACTAATTAGTATTTATTTTTCAAATGAACTTTATATATTGCGCTGATAACATTACCCAACGTCAGATAATCTCAATGGAATAAGGGAATGAATAAGAAAAGTGATATGATCAAAGAACTGAGAAAAGGTTCGTGAGTACCTATATTATAATACGTGTGATTGTATAATAAAAAATATTTCAATCAAGGAAATCTTAATTCTTTGTACGAGCGATAGTACAACATCCTACTTAGTCAACAATATTGTAAGTGCATCCTGATTTATGCACTTTAAACAAAATTAATAAATACAACAATCTTTTTCTTTTTTTCATAGTAGAACAGCAGAATGATGGTCATGTGCCTGACTTTAACCATAGCACAATCTGAAAGCAACGGTAACCAACGAAAAATATGCATTCCAGTGCTGGTCATTGATGTCTTACCGACAGCCAAGCCTCTTGACAGCTCGAGCTGATTTCATAACGTGATATCCTAAAACATCCACATCCACAGTGAACGTTTTGTTATCATGTTTGTTTGTAGCGACCTAGTCGAATACGGTTCCTTGCCCCAGTCCTTGGTTACTGGATATAATATAACAGCTGATCTCTAAACGCGATATGGCTACGAGTAGGGGAGAGTGGGGGAATTGGGAACACTTAACTTCAAACGCTAAAAAATAATAGAAAAAGGTTATAAACTAAATCAAATTTTATTGCTACATGAACTTTAGTTATCTATGTACTTAGTAGTCATAAAACGTTATTTAAAATTTTTCGTTTTAATAAAATATAACCGAAAACAAAAAACATTGCCGTTCCTGTTTATCCGATACCCTATGGGGTAATTGAGATCATCCCGTGGGGGAAAAGGGAATGGTATGAGGTAATTAAGAAAGACGTTTGATCGATCTTTCTTACGTAATTACAAGGCATCTGAAATAGTTTGTAAAGTTTAAATATTTTTCCACAATCAACCAGCAGTTCTATGGGTAATTAGAAGGGTAAGGGGTAATTGGGAACGTTCCAAATTATCTACCTAATGCCCGTTCCCAATTACCCGAATCAGTCAATATACATAAAAATGGCCGCCACTCTTAAAAGCATTTTTCATTAACTTCAATCTATGTTACATTTGAAAACAGATACTGCGTGTATGATATGAGCAAAAACATAATACCTTTGAACTCAAGAATATGATACTTACATGCGTTATAACTGATGATGAAAATTATATCGAAAATACAAAAATAATTGTTCGACTTACAGTGACAAAACTAGTGCGTCCTTTCAATCCTACTTTCGCATACGCAATGAATGGCTCTCCATTCAGCCGTAGAATAGGTTCGCGACAGTGTAGTACGGGGAGAAGTACTATTTATCTAACTGTTCCCAATTACCCGTCGCTCTCAATTACCCCACTCTCCCCTACCACTGTAGAAGGTATATAAAATACATAAAAGCATGGTTTTTAATCTTTACCAAGGAGATATATCGTATGTTAAGCGTAGAATACTGATTTATAAGAAAATAAGTGAAGTATAATTTGTTGATAGTGTTGGTTTTTTTTAAACTGAATATTTTTGATATGATGATACCTAAACTTTGTAGTGCGAAGATTTCGTTAATCTAAATGTCCATATTAAGAAGAGAGTGAATTTATGTACTATTTATTTTGAACGCCTCAAGCAACTATGACATACAACTAAAAGTGAAACTGTCACTATTTATAAGTTATTCACTTATAATTGAAAAACAGTATTTCATTTTCGAGACATTATGCATCGAATTCGGTTGGTTCAATCGGTGTCCTATCACTTGGTAAACATGGCGGCGTAAAGCAAATAACAGGTATCTAATATATACCATCAACTTACACTTATATCTACATGCTTATTAAGACACTGTACAATATAAATCTATAATAAACAGCTATATATACATAGTAGTATCTAACAGTTATTACATAATTTATCTAATGTAAATAAATTATACAGATATAAAACTTATCTCGTCTCATATTGCAAGGCTGTTGAACTCATACACAATTCTAATCAATATTTATTACCATGTAACTGAATACTTGTAACATGACTCAATAAAACACTGACCAAAACAGTCATACATCAAAGTAGAGGTTATCTGGAAGCGTGGAACCGGTTGACAGCGCGGCGCGGTGTTTAGTTGCAAGCCAGTACAAGACAGTAGAGCCTCGAGTGTCGACGTATTCCAGCCAAAAGTGAGCATCCATATGCCAATTAGACGAGTTATTTATTCAATAGTTAAAACTTACATAATAATTATGAGGAATTATGTAATTTACGTAATATATTTTCATTTGTTAGTTAGTTATTAGTGTATGTACTCACGTAGTTTGACAGCGGTGTATAAGTGCTGTCATTTGTGCGGCAACAAGTCGCAACCGCGTGCTACCGACCAACATTGCTTTCGGTGTACAATCCACGACATGTCCTTCCGTCTTACCACTATCACTCGCGTATCTACGCTCGCGAATGCGGACTGATTTTTTCTCGCGTAACGGCCCATTAAACTCGTAGATTTCTATCTCACTCAGCGCAGCGATAGTATTAAGAAGGGAGACAAAGAAAGGTTGCGGTTTATGGGTTGTTGATAGAATCGGTATCCGCTACGTAGCGTGCTGCTGCCGTGTTGCATATTTTTATACGCGATGACCTTGTCGTGTGGAGGGAACTGATTAAATTTGCATTTATGTCTTAATTTATTATTTTAAAATCCCATTTTATTTTAATTAATACTTTTGTAATCAGATTATTTTGATAACTTTATTATATAAACAAATCATTGAATATAAATGGTTTTTCGTATATTTAAAATGTTTTGATATAAGGAATCGTATGTAGTATGCTATATTAATAGAATAGGTTTTTATTCGAGTATAGTGCGTATTACTAAATATCGCAAAGCTTCTTGGACGTTGCAGAACCTTTGGAACATTTAATTAAATAAGTGCAACAAAATAATCAGCTTATCTCTTAAGTTGACATTTTACGGTTTCTGTATACATATTTCGTAAAATATAAATTTGTATGG